>JAAVTZ010000126.1:0-19014 GCA_014898835.1 Fusarium lateritium
AAAATTTAATATAATCTTCAATTATATTATCATAAGAGAAGACTAAACTTCTATACCGGGCCTTTTCTTCCCCCCCGTAGCTAATCAAGCTTAGAGTAGGCTCTACAGAGCATAGCCTCAATCGCCCATGAAATTCCAGCTGCGCCTCATGCATACTAACTATGAGTGAGTGCTGTACAAGAATGCCTCACCTGGTATTTATGTAGGCGTCTCCCAAATTATTGCAGATGCAGACACTCTTAATTAACGTGGACAATGCAGCTGCAACAACCACCAAGCTCTGATCATGTCCCATATCAATACACCCCGCTCAACATTGCCAGACGTGAAATCAGGCTCTTGACGTTGTTTCCTGGGGAACCAGAGGCCCCAATTGTCGGATATGTCAAAATTGTCAGCTTGGACGATAAACCCGAATATGAAGCTCTCAGCTACATGTGGGGACCACCCGAGCCCAGCTACGACATCACCATCAATGACTCTTCGACCATATCAGTCGGGTCCAACTTGAGAAAGGCTCTCGACGATTTGCGTCTTTCGGACAAGCCTAGAGTTATATGGAACGACGCCATCTGCATGAACCAGAACGACAACCAGGAAAAAGGCCATCATATACAACTCATGAGAACCATCTATGCCAACTCATCTACCGTTTGCGCCTGGCTCGATCACGAAATCGACCCATCAGACCCATGTTTCCAGAGTCTAGAGAGACTTAATGATGGTGTCCAACTGAGCGATTATCGCGCCCGATACTGGTATCCTATCGGGACCATATTCAGAAACCCCTACTGGCGACGACTCTGGGTGCAACAGGAATTGATCCTAGCCTCTGAGATAAAAGTCTATTGCCGACGCTACGTATTCGATGGACCCAAACTTCTAGTGTTCCAGGAGAAGATACATGAGAATTTCCATGGCCATTCGAGAGCAAACAGAGACCTTGCAAAGCTCAGCAGTTTCACAGCTCGAGACCTCGAGACGGGCCTACCTCGCGAACCAAGTCCCAACATCCTTCAGCAAAAGAGGAAATTCTTATGCAACGTACAGAGACGTAGCCAAGGGGAGCCGATAGAATGGTGGGTGGATCTCTTATATTGGTTCCTACTCTCAGCGTGCCTCGACATGAGCGAGCCCAGGGATAAAGTCTATGGTGTGCTGGGACTCGTCACAGGAGAGGACGTGGGGTTGGAGGGTATAGAAATTGCATACGACACACCCGTGGCAAGCGTCTATGCTCAGGTCTTTAGTGCATATCTTGAACATACCAAGCGTTTGTCCTTCTTGTGTGTTAGAGAGCAGACATGGGAGGAAGATCCCACAACGAATCCGCATAAACTTCCGAGCTGGATGCCGAACAAGAGGCCTTGGGCCTATTCTTACGATGCCTATGACCATATGCCAGCGCATAATGCTTCCATCAACACAAAAACGGGAATACTGACCGTTGAGGGACACCGCTTAGATCGAGTCTCAGCTGTCTACGACAAGATGATGAGGGATGTCCATATCTCGGATTGGTTGCAAGGACTGAACCAATACTGTCGGGAACTCTGGCCGAACGACTCTTGCGAGTCGTTACATGAGAAAGATCAAGTAACGTCGCTCTTCTTCCCCTGGTCGCCGGCCGAGAAATATGAGAACGAATGGGGACATGGCAGACCGACTCACGAGCAGAGAACTGCACTTGTTCGTGCGTTGACTAATGAGGCGCAGCTGCATACATCAAGTATGCGTAATACGCTGTTGGGACGCGAAGAAAGACCCAGCGTGCTGTCAAGAGACGAGGCTGAGATGTGCCGCGTTTGGTATATGAATCTTCGCCGACAAGTCTTTGTTAGGACTGAGGGTGGGCGATTGGGTACTTTGAGAGAAACGCAGAAAGTCAAACAAGGAGACGAGCTCTGGCTTTTATTTGGGTGTAGGATGCCCATGGTACTTCGCCCGGTTGCAGGCAAGGAGAGGCGATTTACACTAGTTGGGCCGGCCGTCTTTCATGGGCTGATGTTTGGTGAGGTATTTGAGAGCGATGAGATAGAGGGTACTATGATTGAGCTAGAATGATGTGATTTAATGAGAATTTAACTTCATGGCGCTAGGTGTAAGCGATGGCGATGCCGAAGGGACAGCCTTTTCCGGCATAAGGCGTTTGGAGGCCAAAGATAGGGTTAAGATAATGCAGAGTTGCAGAGTCGGACTCAACTGCGACTGCAAAAAGTATTCAATATTCAACTATGAGAGGCCTGACGCAGACAGAATCACAGAATGGGTTTTACCTCAATGGGTATTAAGCTGAAATTAGAATTGCCGACAACAACCGTGGTTCGTCACATTGTATTAACGGTTATTACGGTTTCGTGGTCTAACGGTTATGACTGCGGATTCTGATTCCGCCAGCGAGGGTTCGACTCCCTCCGAGACCTTTACTTTTGCTTTTTGTCATGGTTGTGGTGGTGGTTGAAGTTTTGGAGGTATCACCAACATCAGCCCCAATGTTGTGACGTGAGAGAAACGGAAAGATCCTTGGTAGAGATAAACTCCTGCAACTCAATATACTCACTGATTAGAGTGCTTATTGAAGACACGGCCTTTTCGGCAGTTTATAATCTCCGCCCTCGCGCCAAGTCGGTGGATGCATGATCTACACACGCCGACTCCGTACCGATGCTTTTTGGAAAGGCGCCAATCGGAAACAACGTGCATATCGTATTTCCCTTGAAATTCGTATCTCGCCTTTAATTTCCCATGACAATGCCATTAATCCGTCTCCGTTGGGGGAATTCGGAGTGACCATCGCGCCGCTTCACCGCTTCTGCTTTCGGGTCCGGAGATGTGGGCCGCCGGCCTCGGCCGAGTGTGCTTAATTGGATCCGCTCTCACTGCAAGCCGAGGCACGGCGACGGACTAGATACGGTAGCGAGTTTAGCTGGCTGCTGGGCGGATCTAATGCGAATCCCGCGATTGGTCTACGGCACTTAACGCATGGGACCGGGGTTGGCAGGAATTAGGTAGAACGGGGACCGGCAGGTTTTGTAGTTTTGAGGCTGTAAATCCGCATGGACGCGTTATGACGTTTCGTTGAGGTGGGATATAAAGGAGTATCCATAGCTTGATTCAAAATGCTCAATCAATCAGTGCCTTATCTAAAGACCCTTCTCCCCATTAACCTCAACAGTGACGAAGTGGACCAAGAAACTTTCCACCACCAACCTTAATCCAGAGTCAATCAGGCTCATTTAATTAATATTCACGTGCTGTCTTGTCTTAGACAAGAGCGGGCCTCTTCATCAGAACATCCTCACCTCTTTCTTCTACCTACACAACCATGGCTGAATCTGTGCCCATCCCAGAGCCTCCTGGCTATCCCCTCATTGGAAACCTGGGCGAGTTCACAACAAACCCGCTATCTGATTTGAACCGTCTCGCCGATACATATGGTAATTGACCTTACTCACTTGACTGACCGCTAAACTGACATGACCAGGCCCCATCTTTAGACTACGTCTCGGAACGAAAGCCCCCATTTTTATCTCTTCCAATGCCTTGATCAATGAGGTCTGCGACGAGAAGCGCTTCAAGAAGACATTGAAGTCTGTTCTTGGTGTATGTATCACTTAGTCCATTGACAAACGAACTTTGACTGACACGACACATACAGGTTGTTCGAGAGGGTGTCCACGATGGACTCTTTACAGCCTTTGAGGACGAGCCCAATTGGGGCAAAGCTCATCGTATTCTCATTCCTGCATTTGGACCATTGAGCATAAGGAGCATGTTCCCAGAAATGCATGATATTGCTACTCAGCTGTGCATGAAGCTTGCTCGTCATGGCCCTCAGACACCTATTGATGCCAGTGACAACTTCACTCGTTTGGGTATGTTCAAACCTCCGACTTGTGCTATCTCAGCTAACATGCATAGCACTTGATACCCTGGCTCTCTGCGCCATGGACTTCCGTTTCAACTCATACTACAAAGAGGAACTGCACCCATTTATCGAAGCCATGGGCGATTTCCTCACAGAGTCAGGAAACAGAAACAGACGACCTGCATTCGCTCCCAATTTTCTCTACCGCGCTGCGAATGAGAAGTTCTACGCCGATATCAACCTCATGAAGCAAGTAGCCGATGAAGTAGTCGCAGCACGAAAGCAAAACCCTAGTGATCGAAAGGATCTTCTAGCTGCTATGCTCGACGGCGTTGATCCTCAGACGGGAGAGAAGTTGTCTGACGAGAACATTACAAACCAACTCATCACATTCCTCATCGCCGGCCATGAGACAACCTCTGGCACACTCTCCTTCGCTTTCTACCAACTTCTCAAGCACCCCGAGGCTTACAACAAGGTTCAGAAGGAAGTCGACGAGGTTGTTGGCCGCGGACCCATCACTGTAGAACATCTCACCAAACTCCCCTACATCAGCGCCGTTTTGAGGGAGACTCTTCGAATCAACTCCCCCATTACTGCCTTTGGCCTCGAGGCACTTGATGATACTTTCCTAGGGGGCAAGTACCTTGTCAAGAAGGGTGAAGTTGTCACTGCTCTGCTATCAAGGGGCCACGAGGATCCTGTGGTATATGGCGACGACGCCAAGGAGTGGGTGCCTGAGCGTATGCTTGAGGAGAACTTTGCCAGACTCCAAAAAGAGTATCCCAATTCTTGGAAGCCGTTCGGCAACGGAAAACGAGCCTGCATTGGACGACCTTTTGCATGGCAAGAAGCGCTCCTTGCCATGGTTATGCTATTCCAGAGCTTCAATTTCTCTCCATCGGACGCCAATTACCAATTGGAGATTAAGCAGACGTTGACCATCAAGCCTGATCACTTCTACATGAATGCCACCCTTCGACATGGCATGACACCTACAGAACTGGAGCACGTCCTGGCTGGAAAGGGAACTACCAGCTCATCCTCGAATCTCAAACTTTCAACGGCTCCAGAGGTCAAGGCCGGCAACGGAAAGCCTATGGCTATCTTCTACGGATCCAACAGTGGCACATGTGAGGCTCTAGCCAACAGACTAGCCTCAGACGCCCCCGGACACGGCTTTACCGCTACAACCATCGGTCCTCTAGATCAGGCAAAACAAAACCTCCCTGAAGACCGTCCAGTGGTCATCGTCACAGCCTCATACGAAGGACAACCGCCGTCCAACGCCGCCCACTTCATCAAGTGGATGGAGGACTTGAGCGGTAATGAGATGGAGAAGGTGTCTTATGCCGTCTTTGCATGCGGTCACCACGACTGGGTTGACACATTCCACCGCATTCCCAAGTTGGTTGACTCGACTCTTGAGAAGCGAGGCGGCACTCGTCTTGTTACCATGGGCAGCGCGGATGCTGCTACTAGCGACATGTTTAGCGATTTTGAAGCTTGGGAAGATACTGTTCTCTGGCCAGGCCTCAAGGAAAAGTATAACGTCACCGAAGAGGGATCAAGTGGACAGAAGGGTCTGCTTGTTGAGGTCTCAACACCTAGAAAGACAACTCTCCGTCAAGATGTTGAAGAAGCTTTAGTGGTATCCGAAAAGACTCTCACCAAGTCCGGTCCCGCCAAGAAGCACATTGAGATTCAGCTTCCTTCAGGCATGAGTTACAAGGCTGGTGATTACCTCGCCATTCTTCCCTTGAACCCCAAGGCAACTGTATCAAGAGTCTTCCGTCGATTCTCTCTAGCCTGGGACTCTTTCTTGAAGATCCAATCGGAAGGCCCTACTACACTACCTACTAACGTCAGTATCTCTGCGTTTGACGTGTTTAGCGCATACGTGGAGCTGTCACAGCCAGCAACAAAGAGGGTACGTATTTCCTACTCCCATCACTCAACTCTACTAACACGAATAGAACATTCTTGCTCTCGCCGAAGCAACTGAGGACAAGTCCGTCATCCAGGAACTCGAGAGACTCGCTGGTGATGCTTATCAAGATGAGATCTCCGTCAAGAAGGTCTCTGTTCTGGAACTCCTCGAGAAGTACCCAGCTGTTGCTCTCCCCATTAGCTCATACCTTGCCATGCTGCCCCCGATGAGAGTTCGACAATAGTAAGTTACTTTGTCCTATCCATAATCTCAGGCACTAACGTTTAAAGCTCCATCTCTTCATCCCCATTCGCCGATCCCTCAAGGCTCACTCTCACTTACTCCCTCCTCGACGCCCCTTCACTCTCCGGCCAAGGCCGCCACGTTGGTGTCGCAACAAACTTCCTGTCTTATCTCTCTCCCAACGAGAAACTCCACGTCTCAGTCCGCGCCTCAAACGGAGCCTTCCATCTCCCCAGCGACCCTGAGAACACACCCATCATCTGCGTCGCCGCCGGAACTGGCCTTGCCCCTTTCCGTGGCTTCATCCAAGAACGCGCCGCCATGCTCGCCGCTGGGCGAAAACTCGCTCCCGCTCTTCTCTTCTTCGGATGCCGCAACCCCGAAGTCGATGACCTCTACGCCGAGGAGTTCGAACGCTGGGAGAAGATGGGTGCCGTGGATGTTAGACGTGCTTACTCTCGCGCTACTGAGAAGTCTCAAGGCTGCAAGTACGTACAGGATCGTATTTACCACGATCGTGCAGACACCTTCAAGCTGTGGGATCAGGGTGCCAAGGTCTATATCTGTGGAAGCCGCGAGATTGGCAAAGCGGTTGAAGATGTCTGCGTTCGTCTCGCTATGGAGAGGTCTGAGGAGAAACAGGAGGGCGCTGGCGCTACTGAAGAAAAGGCGAGGGCTTGGTTTGAGAAGAGTCGAAATGAGCGATTTGCCACTGATGTATTTGATTAGATGTGAGGCATTCGAGAATGTATTGAAAAGGGATATAGCGGCTTTGGTCTTAAGCCCTGGGAATAAGAGAGCATGGAGTTCAAATTTATCAAGCTTAATATCAGAAGCTTATCAACTAAAAGCTAAAGACCTTGGTTACTAATTACCTTCATTGGGTGTCTTGTAAAAAGGATCATGAATTCATTCAAACTAGACTTATCTCGCTGTATTAAAGGCTTAAACTTGATCAGCTCTTCGCTCCAATTTTAACAAGAACATGATCCACTGTTGCCTCGTTGTCATTCCTCTCAACAACTTTCAGAGCCTCATACCTCGTCTTTACCTGTGTCCTTGGTCTCTGCAACCTGAGGGGACTGTCTTCTCAAAGGGACCCGTTGGTAAGAGTAGACGATGCATTGGAGTTGGCGACCTCGCGAGGTGGCTCCCATTGACTGGTGCCAGTTGATCTATCAAAATAGTACCACCGCCCATTATCATGAAGGTGAGCGCTCCATCCCGGAGGTAAACCTAGTGGCGGCAGGGGAACGTATGAACCAGGAGGAGGTGGTGGTGGGAAGCCAGGACGAAGGGTTGGTGTCGTATGCCCAACCAGAGGGGCTAGAGTCGCACGATACCGAGCCGCGATCTCTAGGAGTGAAGACGTAGTCGGAGGTGAAGACGGAGCCGGAGGTGAAGACGGAGACTGTTGAGGCGCAGGAAGCCTACGAGCTTGAAATAAGGGTCTGCGCTCTTGAGGCACTTGAAGCCTATGAGGTTGAAGGTGTCTAAGCTCTGGAGACACTTGAGGCATACTCTCAGCCACATTTCTTCTAGGAATGGGTTGGACCGGAGGGGCTAGAGTCGCAGGATGCCGAGCCGTGGACTCTGGGGTTGGAAACGGAGTCGGAGACTGTTGAGGCGCAGGAAGCCGAGCTACAGGCATGAGATCAGGGTATTGGGCCGCAGCTCGAAGCAGAGCCGCTGGAGGCCTACGAGGTTGAGGTTGTCTAAGCTCTGGAGGCACTTGAAGCCTATGAGGTTGAAGGTGTCTAAGCTCTCGAGACACTTGAGGCATACTCTCAGCCACATTTCTTCTAGGAATAGGTTGGACCGGAGGGGCTGGGGACACAGGCCGAGCCGCAGGCTGTTGGGGTGTTTGAGACCGAACCAAAGGCTCTTCCGGGGGGTCTGGAGCCACCGATGAAGCCACAGCCCGTTGAGATCTCGAAGGCTCCGGATTAGCCGTATACGGGGGAGGTGGGCTAGGAGAATCACTGTTCTCTTCTGGGCACGGCGCATGGGCTCTGGCAGGGGGAGAGACCCGAGTCTTGCACTATAATGAATATCTCATTAGCACTGGCACCAAGGTTGAAATTGATACGCAATTTACAATCCTGCAGTAATATCCCCCCCGAATCTCGTGGAGGTGGCTCAGGTCTCGTACCTCGTCGTGATCTTGCTCATCGGCCGAACTGGAACCAGAGGAGCTCATGATGGAAGTCTTTTTGTGAAGCTTGAGGATACTCCTGGACAGGTGGAATACTTGATGGATAAGAGTGCAAGAGATTGAGATGGTTGAGCGAAAGTCTGTTGATGAGTGATGCGTTGGTGTCAAAAGTGGTGGTATGCCTTGTTGATGTCGAACAAGAGAAACGACAACATGGATGTGGAGATATACGTTAAGTGCCTACAAAGGGAGGAAGGCACTCGCCTTGGGTTGAGCCTGGGCCTCGCCATGCTCGTTCGAGGCAGGTGTGAAGAGTATCTTCCTACCACTCAACCCGTGAAAGCCAACGTTTGTCAGGAGAGATCCAGGCCATAGTCAAGCAACCCCAAGGTGAGGTTAAGGTAGTCTTGTGGTGCCGGGTGCTATGTTGTCAACAGAAGCAATGCCCAATAGCTCTGGCATGGCATGATAAGAGATTGTTGTAAGAACCCCGAGAACATCTCTGTTAGTACACAACGTCAGAACTCACAGCCAGGACAATCTGTATCTTCATTCCAGTATGGGTATCCCTAACGTCCATTCATTTAATTAGCAGTGTCGCTCGCACCTTAATTCCAATACTACCCCTTGTTCCCCTCCAGCGAATCCTCTCCTCTATTCTATTATATATGAGACCTTAAGTCTGATATAAGGTCAACACTTCAGAGGCCCGGAACCTTGCACAGCTGGGGTTTCAAGTTACTATAATACTAACGCGCCTCCTTCTCACCAAAGCATATCCTCCAAGCCTTTGATCTTCTTGAATTCCGCTAGCCAGTGGAAGGTAGGGAACCGGGACGTCTGATATTGTACCCAATGTGATTCCTCTAGAGAATGGTGAGTGGTAATCCTACTGCCGCCTTCCGTCTCGTGGCGATGAGTTGCCAGATCCTCCTCCACTAAATCGATCACGGAGCCAACTTATGGGTCCATGACCGCTCGGTCGTCGTTGTTCCGAATCCGTCATTGATCGTCGACTACTCTGTGAAGGGCTTCTCTGCCTCATTCGTGCCCCGTGCTCACCAGGAGCAGTAGCCCGGGGACTTGTTGGAGAATGTGAACTGCGTCGTTGAAGTCGAGAAGTATCGTAACTGAACCCAGATGTTGTACCCCGATCTCGGTCACGTTCTCGTTCTCTCTCTTGCTGCAGTGACGAAATGTTTCGCAAGGCCTCGTTCAAACGACTCTGGCTCTGGCTTGGGGGGCGTGAGTACCGCACTGGCCGTGACTGAGCGTGTTGAGAAGCATCAGATCGAGAGCCTTGTGACGGTGTCACGAACCAATTCAGGCTGCCACTGCCACCAGGTACTACAAATTGTCCATGTCCAAAAGGACTCGGCTGGTTAGAGCCCGGTCCCGAATTTGGCCCTTGAGGTCGGTTGCTGTCGTTATTGCCGCTGTTGTTATCATTACCACTGCGGTCGGCTTTTTCGATCGGCGTTCGGCAAATGGGACATGTGTTGTGCTCCTTCAGCCACAGAGTAACACACTCCTCGTGAAACCAATGCTTGCAAGGCAGAAATGCGGCCATTTCCCCTTCTTTCAGCTCATCAATACAGATAGTACACTCTGCCTTGCCCTCCGAACCCAACATCTCCTTATCAACAGGTTTTCGGTCCAGGTTTCGAAGGGCTTCTTCTGTTGCTGGAGGAGCAGCATTTGACTGAGGGTTAGCCTCCATGAGTCCAGTGATAATCCGATCCAAAGCCTCCTGGGAGTACACGGCATCGCCATGCATGGCATTTGCTGGGCTCAAAAGACTCAAGATATCATGTAAGCTTCGAGCAAAACCTGGCGGAGGTCCTCCCTCGCCATCTTGGTTACCTTCGCCTGGTGGTCCAACGTCACGTATGATGTTTGAAAAGAGTCTGGGACGTTGATTAGCTCCGACTGTAATGGATATCGCCGTGACCCGAAGCCTGCCTGGCGCTTGGCGTTGGAGGAGGGGATGTGCGTACTCTTGGAATGGGTCAGCTCCTGGATGTCCAGGAGGAGGACCGCCTCGTGTTCCGTGGATTGGCCCTGAGACAATCGTCACTGAAGTGGTGCCGCCTCCGAAGGGGCCGGAAGTAAAGGTTGTTCGGTGTATGCGTGGTCCAAATGACTGCGGTTCGTCAGGTTGTTCCCCAGGGCCAGGCGGAAAAGAGCCGTTCCCACCAGTTCCTGGTGGTCTAAATCCATTAAGCATATCAATGAAACTCCTCATGAGTGGAGCGGTGTTAGGATCGTGATGATGGTGATCCGGTCCGTCCCGGACACTTCGTCGAAAGGCGAAGCCATGCTGGGTATGCTCATCTATGTCGGCTTCGTCGGGGTCTGAGTCGTAAGGATGAGGCTCGGGTGAGGTAGAGGCAGAAGAATGGTGATCAAAATCGCGAGGGTCGTTTTCAGGGTCAATCTGGGTATCATAGTTAGCGACTTGAATATGGAGCGGATGTGGCGAGAGACGTACAATCTCCGTTATTTCTCCATGGCATGCGGGACATGTTAGGCCATCCTCGTCTCGGTACCATTCGTTTGCACAAGCGTGGCAATAGACTACCTCGCGGCCCGGGGTCGCGTCGAGGTGGCCATGCCTCTCGCCTTGAGAAGCCATCTGCTGCGCTTGGCTGCGCTGGTACGCAGTCAAGGCACTTAAACCAAGGCCGACAGCGAGGCCGGCGAGGCGAAACGCGCGTGACGCCAGACTGAAAGATGGTTTGGAAAGTCGGTTACAGCGATAGATCCAGGTTGGATGGTGTGGAAGACCAAGCGCGAGAGGAAGCTCTTGCGTGAGGTCGACGGGTGTTGAGATTAGTAAGACAGGTACAGGTCGAGCTGCAGATATGTTGTTGGAGAATTATGGAAGTGATAAACAAGGAGAAAAGAATCCGGACCAGTCCAGGAATCAAACGAGGTTATCAAACAAAAGTCGGGTTGGCTTGTAATCGATGTAAGGTGGTAGTTGGTCTACCTCTAGGGCGGTGGCGAAAGTGACCTAAAACAGGCAAAGAACAACGGTGATGCAGTGCCAAGGCCAGGGTAGGCTAGACAGGGTCCGGCATAAATGTGAAAGATAGAGGAGAAAAGTCGAGCTGGGCCAAATATGGAGTGAAGAGATATTGTAGGAGAAGAGAACCTAGGAATATACGGGTGGCGGCCAGGTAGAGAAGTACTGTGGCAGCTGTTGGAAAGCAAAAGATGTCGGAAGAAGATCGGAGACAGCACAGCACGGGCACTTGGAGATGACGAACAGGCTGAGCTTTCCCCGCGCAACTTGAACCTTGCGAAAGCAGCTGAGAATACAATCGCCGTCGACTAAACAACAATCTTTTGTAAGATCAAATACTTATGAAGAAAGCAAGATAAAGAGGGGAAATGCTACAAAGATGACCAACAAAGCAATGCAATGCAGCCTTGGAGCCTCAATAAGCGGCGGAGTAGACCTGCTTGTACAAGGGTACAGCGAACCCCCTGTATCCCGTTAGCTCAAGGCTCGATACCATTAAATTGATAGAAATCTGACATGGAAGTCTCAGCGATGACTATACATGAAGGACTTATGCGGGAGATCAGAACAAAATCTCTGGTGGCGCTTATCTATCTCTTTGTTTTTGTATTTTCCCTTCTTCTTAAAGCCCTGGAAATCTAAGGACTTCTGGTATCACCGTATCTTACGCACTCATGAATTATACTTGAGCTTGGAGCCGGTAGTGACCTCAGTGGCAGCGGGTTAAAGTGGACTCAGACACTTTAATCCTTGTGTTTACAAAGTACCCCTGGACCCGAAACTTGTACCCAACCTCAAGACAAGCTTACCTACCTAGGTTGACAGTTGTGGTTCTGGCGGGTTAGCAGGCTATGGTGGGGGCTGAGCTGTTTTGTCTGTTAAATGTGCAACGGCTCGTCTTGAGAGCAGCTAATGGCCAATGATCCACAGCCGAACCCTCCCAGGGTGCTTTTGTTATCAGGCACGATGCGGTAAGTCTGCGTTGATGAGGGGTTATTGGACATAAACAGCATCTGAGGCGTACTAGAAGGGCTATGTCTGGAGAATTACATGAAAGAGTATAACAAGCGAGATGCATTGCCAAAGATTCTTTGCATCTTTTGTGTTAGATGGCAAGGCATTCATCAAAGGTTCTACTAAGTAACCTAAGGGAATACTCAGGAAGGCTGCAAGGCACAACGATTTGCCCGGATATCTGGAACGCTATGGAAATGAGTATAGGCAGTCATTGTTGATGGAGATGGATAGACATCTCTAGCTCTCAACGACATCACAACTTATCATGGAACCTTGATCTTAATCAACGAGCTGGCGTTGCTAAGTATGCGCTTTTCACACAGAGATACACGTTGGAGCTTCTGTTCGAGATGATACATATCTGCTTCATAGGGATTACTAGCATGTTATCGCCATTCTTTCGTTCGCGATGTAAACCACCAAGTCCAACAGATCGGGTTTTCCCTCCAACTGGAATATGTCCACTTCTTTTCCTCATGATGGGTGTCGCAGTGCTGGGCTCGCACAACTACTTTTGTACAAGGCTCGCTAATCGCACAAATTCTAAGATCATATGATTGATCAAAGTGAAACCAGTCCCAATAACATTAACAAATATCCTCAAATCCAGTCTCGAAACTCGGTTGAAGCCTGGGCACTAATAAAGCATATGGGTTCGGAAATGAGCCGGGTATAATTATTCCCATAAGCACATTTAGCAATGCTCTGATTTGCTCACCAACACAAGCATAAAATAGTTTACGGCCTCGAATTCGATTTATGGCAATGGTTTGTGTCAATGGAGTACGGATAGGTCAGAAGTCGTTTTATCTGCGTGTCAACTCATCATTTGCCACCGAGACGTTGTGCAAGGCGCTCCCATAGCTGATGTATCATGCTTCGAGAGTAATAGGCGTCATAGTTATGAAAATGCCGAATATTGATCTTTAACACAAGATTTTCTTCATCTGTCGCGGGAATTTATACACAGTGCCTTTTTATCCAGGCCCTAAGGGTTCTTCGACGCCTTCTCCCTGTCCTCCGCATCCCACTCCTTCAACTGCTTCGACCAGCTATATTCCATCGTCAGCTCATTCATTCACACATATAACCATATTGGAATCGAAGAAACGTACTGTCGGCTGGCGTACCACTGCCCGGGCTCGGGCCTGTGCGCCCAGGTTTCTCGCTCGGCGCTGAACTTCCACGTCACGGCCACGATGCCGGCCATGACGACACCAGCAATCAGAGTGTTGGCGCGCCAGTTGGCAGGCTGCGCGTACCAACCACCGGCAGGAGACCAGACGTGCTTGGGGTAACTGTCGAAAGTCGGGTTAGAAATCGCTTCGGTGTTTTTCGATGCGTCGGGTCGTCAGAGGTAAACTTACGGAACTTTTCCGCCGCCGCCCTAGGATCAATTGTTAGCTTGTACTCATCCAGACGGTTAGAGAATCGCTCACCATTTTGAAAGATTTATCAACGGACGTTTAAGAGAGAATTGGGGTGCGCAATGCGACGTTGAATTAGTGTCAAAAGGCCGGTTACCAGCAGGTGAGGCTCCCCAGTTCAAGGCTGGGCCGGGAGAAACGCATAGCGGGCCGCCAGTTGTTCCGGCTGCACCACACCCCAGCTCACACGACTCTAGCCTTAGCCTTGTAGCGCAGAACTTTTTCCCCGTCGACGGATCCCAACGACCAAAACAGGCGACAATCCTCCCTTGACGCTTCCTCTCACCTCTAAACGCCAGGAATTCGGAGACTCTGGGATAGAGGGAATCTGCTGGCTCGATGAAGCGGGTACGGCTCGATCGATGGGGCAGCCAATTGCTGCAGGCCCAAGCCCGCGCCGGCATCTCGAGACAGGCGAGGCAACCCTTCCTGCAAACGACAAGACGTCAGGCTTCTTCAGCTGCCGCTCCCCTCGACGAAGTTCCCCTTGAACGCACTCCTCTCCCTTCTCCCGCCCCCCAGCAAGCCGCAGAGTCGGCCAAGCTTGCGGCTCTTCACGCCCGATTATCCCTCTCGAGCAAAATTCCCCTGGAGACTCTCGCCCGCGCCCTCATCGTCCCCTCAGCCGACAAGAACCCCAGCTTCAACAATTCCAACCTAGCCTTTGTTGGCAGCACATTCATCAACTACCATGTCCTCGAATATCTTGTCTGCAAATGGCCTCGCCTACCCATGGCTATCCTATATGAGGCCCTCCGATCCTACGCCGGAAAAGAGTCACTGCATCAAATAGCCCGCCGCTGGGGTGTTGAGGCCGCTGCGGCTCCCGGCGAGGAGGTTGATCCTGGTCTACTACAGTGGAAGCCCGAGCCTTCTGGTCTACAGACTCGCTGGGGTTACGTCCGCTCCGAGGCCGCCTTTACCGACCGATTCGAACCCCGCCGTGGAATGAGTAGTCGTGTGGTTCTCGATGACGATTTTGGCGACACTCTACAGCAGCCCAAGACTGGCGACGAGGGTTACAAATATTACCAGCATGAGGCCTATTCCTCCTTTGTACAGGCCGTTATCGGCTCCATCTACACCCACTCTGGCCACGACGCCGCCCGCGACTTTGTCAAGTCACACGTCCTTTCCCGACAAGTCGACCTTTCTTCCATGTTCCAGTTTAAGCTACCCACACGAGAACTTTCCATGCTGTGCGCCCGTGAAGGCTTCGATGCCCCCATCGCCCGCCTTGAAAGTGAGACAGGTCGTCACTCACGAACCCCCGTGTACGTTGTAGGCGTCTACAGCGGCGCTGAGAAGCTTGGCGAGGGTTCCGGTCCTAGTCTGGATGTTGCCAGATGGAAGGCTTCGATGAACGCCCTCATGGCATGGTATCTTTACAGCCCCAGCAACAAGGTTCGGGTACCGAGTGATATGCTCGAGGAGGGTGCCAAGCCTTGGAAAGCCCCTCACATTGATATTGGTGAGATTATCTAAATGAGGTGCGTCGCCGTGTTGGATATATAAGTATTCGTGGGGGCAGTGGAAGCGATGTACAAAGCGTCGGCCCCATATGTGGATAATGAGCAATTCTTCGCCCTGGTTGGGCTGTGTATAAAAATTACATGGGAGCATAGGATCCTAGAGGATCAGGTTGGGAAATGTCAATGTACGATACAATGTAGAACAATGACAAAACTCCTCGACAAATGGCGAGTCAAATCGATTTTCGATATTTACACCGCGCCTTTGACGCCTGCATGGGTATACTAGATACATCTATAAATCAAACATTACTCTTCAGCTGGTGAATGTTGAAGTTCACTAGCTCAACTGAAATGGTCTCCTTCGCCAAGACGGATGCCCTCACCCCGCCTTACAAGGGACCGATAACGATCCTGACGCTGGGCTTTTTCTCTTTCCTCACGAAGCTTCTTTTTGCGCTGGTATACTGCACGAATGGTATCTCGAATCTGCTGCTTGCCTTCGTTGTAGTTTGCCCGTGCCAACTTGACAACGTTGTCAATTTGGTCGGGCGTGTAGATAAAGTTCCATGTGCTGAGGTAGTCGGTAGTTCCAGGGGAGATGCCGGGAACTTTGTCGTTTGAGATAAAAGGCAAGTAGACGACAGCAATGCCAGCATCAGGCTCCATAAGCTGCCAGGATGTCTCGTCCGAGAGGGCTTTCGAGGGAGGGGGAGGCTTAGAGCTGCGTTCTTGGTTGGACCCGACCCAGACTGTGCAGTATCCCAGATCGCCGGCTTCTTGATCGCCATGTTCGAACTTAGTCTTGTCATTCTCAGCCATGACCTGTTTTCCTTCTTCATGAGCTTCTTGGCGAAGTTCCTTCTGGTCCTTCTTGGCTTCACGAAGCCTGGCCTCAGCCTCGCGGGTAGATTTGGCTTGGGCTTCGTCGAGTTCTTCAACAACTTGGGACGTAGCTTCTCCTGATTTGGGCCAACCAATTCCAACTGGCCAGCCCTTGATGCCACGTTGGCGCGCGTATCCATCGGCTACCGAGAGCCAGTTGTCGGTCTTGATGTCTGCAGAGGCATCAAAAGCAACGAGAACATCAACGTCTCGACCCGGTCGGAGCAGTGGGTAGATGGGCAGGTTGTTGGACATTCCAGCATCCATGAGTTGAATGTACTCATTATCATACATGCTGGTAGGTGTAGTTTTTGGTAGCTTTCCGTGCATTCCATAGGCAAAGTTGGGTATTTTAGCAGGATCAATAGGGTGTACTTTGACCAAGTCATCATCGCGTGTCGAGATGAGTTCGTCAATTGTACCAAAACCAGTCAAGCCTTGAACTAGTGGCTTGATCTCTCGGTAATAGTGACTGAGGGTTGCACAGAAAGCACTACCAAAGATGCCCATGAGAAGTGGCAAACGAATCTCTGGTAGATGAAAGCCATGCTCAGGAGGAATATCGTGGCCTCCATCAAATCTGCGTCCAAGGGCCCAGGTGGGAATGCCGGCGCCGAACTCTTCGCAGAAAAATTCGTAGGGAGTGATCTCGTACCACTGAAACCATGCCTCCTTCTTGGCCTCTTCCTTGGCGATTTCTGCTTCAATGGGTGACTGTTGGGCTGCTTCGGGCAAGTTCGGAATCTCATGACGGACAGCGGTGTAGATTGGTAACGGAAGCTGTCCGTATTGAACATACTGGCGTTGGTTCGAGAGCTTGAAATCGCGTTCATTTACTCCGAGATCTCCCTTGGGTACCAGATACCTTGCGGCCAGCAAGACACCATACACGTCAACAAGGCCAAAGTCGGCCTTGGGATCACCCTTGAGCTTCTCTACCATACCACTCAGGAGGTATTTGTTGGTAGGCATAGAAGCAAGAGCTTGAAAAGCAGTAGGCGGATAGGCAATGTGAGTTGAAGCCCTGGCTTTTAGGTGATCGATTAGGTTGCTGAGGCTCCCTTTGTTGAAGGAAGTCAGGTTCAGAGCTTGGAGCCAACATGACCCGCTCACGCCTGATGTATATGTCACGCAGTCGAACAGACCATCCTCTTCTGTTGCAAGAGTTGATCCTGTTCCTGCAATGAGGGCTCTTAATCCACCTCCAGAGCCGCACATGGCAATAGTAGGAACATCATCTGGGTGAACCTCGTCCTCCTCAAGTCCGAGATATTTGGCCAGCCCAATCCTAGCAACTCGTTTTCGCCTGGATAGATAGGCCTTTTCCTCATCACAAAGGTCTGGTGATACACGGACTTCAGCGGAATACCGGATTTCGGGGTTTATTAACGGATCGTGGGCGTCTTGCCAAATCTCGTCAGCTAAAGAGCCTGACGACATGGACAATTCGCGCTGAAGCTTGCGAACATATCCGGGTATAAGCCTGGACCACTCCGGGAGGAGATAGCTGACGATCTTGTCGGAAAAGGAGGAAAATTCAACGTCGTTGAGCGTGCAGAACGCCTCGAAGCGGCGGGCAAAATTTACCCAGGCCGACTGATCCGCGTCTGTTCCGGCATCTTGGTTTCGGGTTGAGTTTTCGCCTTTTTCTGAACCCTCGGTTCGTTGTCTTTGTCGTGGCTGTTTGCTGGAAAGCTGTGCAAAGTCGTCAGAAGGGTAAAGCCACCAGATAAAAAGTCCGCCGGTGATTACTGCTACGGGCAACGTCGATCGTTGTTGTGTTTGTTCCTTGGCATCGCGCTTGGATAGTGATGTCCAGAGGTGGCGGTGTTGACGATGGGAGATCTTTCGTCGTGAGATGCGTGTGTGGGACTGAAGTCTAGATGTGAGTCTATTCAGACTTAGACTCTTGAGAGAGCTGCGGTAGTGTCTCATGGTTCTGGGTGCAATTGGCGTTTATGGACGGTTTTATGTTTTGACTGCGCACATGCTTTCTGTGGCTGCCAGCCCAAACTCAGTGCATTGTCGCAAAACGAATAGAGAATAGTAGATTGGGATTGGAGATATAAAAAAGAGCCAGATTTCATAGACCGGCTTGAGGGATCTGTAGTACAAGAAGTGAGTTGGTCAGACGCTGGATTAATATGACACGATGTTGCGCAACTTGTTGTGAGTAGTTCAAGATAGCTGATGTCATTGAAGTTGCGCCCTGCAAAAGTGGGAAGAGGGGCGGGAAGTGCCAAAGTAGAGAGGGACTCGGGCTTCTATGGGAACACCATACATTTTCAAGTACCACTCTGGTACTGTCTGAGGTCACAGGTACGTCGGGTGCTTCCGCATCGTGCCATGGGTTGAGCAAGAAAGTCGAAAACTCCCGATTATTGTATCAAAATGTTGTAATATTTTGCAAGAGCCAATGGCCATCGGATTTTTTACTGGTTAGGCTGTTTCAATTCTTCAACTATTTCCACCTGTGCCACGGATCTTCAGGTCCGCTCTTGAGTTGTGTGGCCGAAAAGCTCCATGGTGCCGAGCCAAGTAAACAAGTCAAGGCCCAATCAGATTATAGCTGACGGTCAACTTGAGGCTTGAGCGCATTCACCTTGCGGGAGCTCCCTACGCTTTGCCGCCAAGTCCCATCTCTGAATGGTGCAGAAGAACTCGAGATCAATAGCTAACTCAAACATCTCCAACTTCTTGGCTCTTTATTCATTGTGAATACAGAAAATAAGGTAGGAAACTATACAAGATGAAGTCGAGATGTATTTCCGCCTTTAAATACGTGTTTTATATGATGTTATTCCATCGACTACCTGTTGCACTTATATCGTCAAATCCTCTCAATCTTCCTTATTTCTTCACTTCATCAAAGATCTCAGAAAAAGCGTTCAACGCAAAGGCAGGAAAGTGGGGTGGCCGCGGTGGGGGAAGCGTAGCGCGTCGGCAGGCGCCAGAAGCGGCGGGCGGTGAAATCGCAAAGCTAGCGATG
>JAAVTZ010000127.1:0-96341 GCA_014898835.1 Fusarium lateritium
GGTGGGTCACGTGGACATTAGATAAGCACCCACCTTGATGGAGGGACCCTTATGGTCTACAACACCTGATTTGACCTTTTCACGCCTTTGTAGATACGTACACTTGTGTCTTTGAGCCTTATAACTGTGTATTCCGAAAATTTCTCAGCTAGCCCGTAGCATTCTCCTCTCTTAATAGCATTCAATCCATATCTATCCGCTTTAAGTTGAGTTGTGATACTCCCATATGAGAATAGAGATACATAAGGTTAGGTATCGGTGGGTTAAGATTAGGTGCGGGTTGGATTGTACATGAATATTACAACTTATACTAGAAAAACACAGTCTATAACGGCCCTCGATAAATATCTTTTAATATGCCATTAGCAATGATATCACTTTATCTACAATGGAGTTAAAACATTTCAAGCGTTTAAATCTTTTATAACATCGCAGTAGTGACTGAGTTCTTTGCTAAAGCTATAGGTTTCTAAGTAAAGACCGTAGATATGACAAGATGTCGCATAAACAAGAAATTCAGTACGAAACACAGTTGTAAAACTCGAGACCGTTGGAAAGGTGACCTTGAGATCCTCAGAAGCCTTTTGGCGGTCTCAGATGTGAGTGTCCATATCATTGAAGATCACATAGTTGTAGAATCAGACGAAGCGGCCCTCTAGCAACCCTTCCACTTGCCTTGGGAGCACGATTTGGCTATGAATACAATTAGCATAAAGGCCTTAAAGATGACAAAAAGATATGTCGTACGGCAGATTTGAAAGCAGCTGCCACATCGGCATCCGACAGCACATCCCGTGTTGCAAACGGCGATGCACCTGGCGTAACCCTTGGGGTCGGCGCAGGCTCGAGGTTCGAGTTCCGGCTCAGTTCGAGCTTGAAGATCTCCCTCCCTAAGAGAGATTGCGGCATTCCAAGTGGACTGGATGACTGGGTCGGAGACGTCAACGAAGCCTTGAAAGTCTGACAGGGAAACCTCTGCATCGGTCTGGGGCGCGGCCAAAGCGACGGTGAGGAGGGATAGGATGTAAAAGGCCTTCATTTTGTTAGGCTGAGACGGATAGTATTGGATGATCGGTTGTGTGAAAGTGATGGGAGTTGAGAGCGATGTGATAATGAGCAATAGTCTCAGGAGCCGGCCAGCTTCTTATAGTTTTCATTGTCGACTCATCTGTCTACTGAGTCTCTGTGTTCTCTCTCTTCTTTTCCAAAGAGTCTTTCCAAAATCGCCTAGGCATTATCGTGGCGCTGGTCACAAGGATCACGATCCTCGCATTCTGCTTGCATTCACGAAGGCAAGGAACTCGAGTTTCCTACCCCTATCTGCTACTCAGGCAGGGCGACAGAACATGCAATTATTCGGTGGACGTTTCTGGAAAGAATTTGGTCGGCGTGCCAGCTTATTCAAAAGATTCGTGCGCTTATCATCAACATACGATGCCAATTTAGGCAGTTCAGTCGATTCTCATGCTCTTGCCTCGCACCTCTGTGGCAAGGCATAGGCCCCAACCAAGTAGAGAAGGCTATTGCTTGCGAAGCTTACTAAGCTATAATTCTATCAACACAACAGGACTACATCGCCGATATCCTGAGTGGCCCTGGGACACGTCTTGATCTCTGCTTGTATAATAGAGGAAGATTGGTGAGTTGGCGTTGTTGAGGACCTTGGTCTAGCTGGTGATTCTGTCACCAGATATCGGACCAGAATAATACAAGGTACCAAATCCTCCAAGTGAGTGTCACATATCGATTACTTTGATTGAGCACCCCCGTACGATGCGACAGGTCGGCCCGGAACCTCGCTGTATCCTGCTCAACCCCAGGTCGAGATTGGGGCCCGCCAAAGTAAAGTGATCGCATAAGCTTATTGTGCCATAGAGGCTAATATACAGATAAAGTTATATTGGAGATACTCTCAATACCCATATGGCATGTAACCCAAGCACATCAAACATAACAGCATGTTCAGACCTTGAAGCATTGATCTTAACTTTTAAAGACAGAGCAGTCTATGATAAGACAGGTCCTTGGCAATGAGGCAAGATTTCGTAAACGCACAGCAGCGGCGTTGATTATGGATCGAGATTCCTTCAGACTAGGGACGGCTTGGTTAATTGTGCCGACCTTCCGTCTTACCCTTACTTCATTGCTTTGCCGCGACTTGTCTCGACCGTCAGTCTTCACTCCACTCAACAAGGAGGATACGCGCGCGCGCGGTTAAAAAGACAGCTAAGAGGATTACATGCGGACCAATGGTGCTTGAGGCACACAGCGCTTCATTTCACTCTTCGACATATATGCATACGCCGTTAGTGTTATAGGATTGACTGCTTGAGTAAGCGATGTTGCACATATGAGGCTAGTCGCTGTATCCAGCTGGATTAGGCCAACCGTATGCATTAATTTCACTCCCGTTCCTACGTGACTGGCCAACTCGTATTCACTGAGTAGACCCTGTAGCTTATTACGTAGTATCCTTGTTGCTCACTGGTTGTCTGATCCCCCCCCTTCGTCTTCTACCCCTGGTTCAACGGGCCGGGCCTTGCCCAGGCTTCTAGACTTCCAAGCAATTGTATACTTCTATCAAAGTACCTCGCTAATTGGATGGTTTCTAGTTTGTTCAATGTTCTATTTGATCCCATGCGCCGCTCAAGTTATGCGTGGCCAAGATACCGCCATGCAATCCTCCTGCCCGTCCCGATGTGAGGGTAACCGCTTCGGCTATTTTCGTGACAAGCCGCCTTTGAGAACTTTGTGGATAACTTGCATACTTTATGATGAGGGATCAACCTAGGTATAATCCTTATGCAAATCTATTCAAGACTATCTCGTTGTGTTGGTGTTGTTAAACGTAATGACTTTAGGCACAGAATTGCTCGAGTGATGTTTGAGCCAGAACAGGCTCATCGCTGTGCTAGCTAGCTCATGACCAATGAGACTTGCAGGTTGAAGTTTTGCTTGTTTTCGATGCGATAAAATTGAATCTGTCAAGCACTCCCACGGGAATAACCGCACACTTTCTGGCTTATTAAAATTCTTCAAAAACCTGAGATCCTTGAGAACTTCAAGGTATCCCCTATCTGAGACCACGTTCAGTAGTGCTTGTCCGTCGTTGTTCGCCATCATGACCTCGGGTCTTCTTGCCTTTTCTGTAAATGTTAGTGACAGGTTATCCGAAGCTTACCCGCGCCATTTTCTACCCTGAGCTGTGGTCATAGAAGCAGTCCAGACCAGGTCATTTAGAAGCTCATAGAAACAGAGCAGAAGTTTAAATCTCGATTCAAAATAAATATATGTGAACATTGGTGCTTTCGGTACAGTTGGAGTACTTGAAGAGATCACAAACTTATCACTTGCCTATGACGTGATAACTTCCTACCCTAGAGCAACTAAAATGCCGTCTAGAACCACTATTTAATCCCCCCCTGCTATGCAATAATTATAATTGCCCCTTCTTTGTTTCACTTGCTTGCTGAGAAGTTAAAATAAGTAAAATATCCCAATAGGCCGAGGATAGAAACCAAGCAGATAATCAGGCAAAGTCGTCGCTCGATCGTCTTTGCCTTTGATTGATATCAGGTCGTCTAAGGTCGGTGTGACAATTAGGCTAGGATGCTTAATTCACAAATAATAGCATTGTGTGATTCACCGCCAACATGACTGGTAGTTATTACATGCCACTAGGACGTTCAACTGTGATTCACTACAGGCAATGGAATACAAATACCTCTGGCTGAGACACTCTACATTACAACTTAACTCATTGGCTCTACTAACAATAACTATCTATCACCACGTACACATCCAGCCGAAGCAACCTTGAACGAGAAAATTTTGACTAAACAGCAATGGCGCCAACAACCGACACCAAAAAATCCAGCTCTAAAGGAGACAGCACAGTCTCCTCCTCCACTAACAAAAATGGGCCTGCTATAGACTCCAAAAAGACTGCCACACCAAAGCCCACGATAGATTTAGCAATGGGTTGTTGCAGTTGTCGCTGTGGCTGCGAAACGATGACCATGATATACAAGCGGTGCGGACAATGCCAGCGCTATTGCGAGATTGGCTCGTAGTCAGATCATGCATCGCCGGATTTTCCCATGATCAGTGTGCTCGACAGTCACCTATGAAAAAAACACTCATGATGCCATATGTTTCTAGGAATTTCTTACCGAAAATAGTGTTTGATATGGGAAATTCCCAGGGTTAACTCTAGCTACATTTGTAGGCTATATAGCGAATAAACTTTTCGGCTTTGTGGAGTTTTTAGCAAACCCAGCCGCCATCGACATTGTATACTGCCCCCGTGACAAATGATGCCTCATCGCTGAGTAAAAAAGCAATGACACGAGCAACTTCGACCGGCTCTGCTCTCCTTTTTTGAGCAGTCCCTGAAAGACTCTTCCGGATGTGCTCAGGGCTGTCGTGCTGATTCATGGCAGTGCTGACGGAGCCTGAACACAGTTAGTACATGTCATTGCAGCTGATATCATTTACCTACCTGGGGAAACGGCATTGACTCGGATCTTTTCGTTCTCCTTTGCTGCTGTCCTTGTGAGACCGATGACAGCTGCTTTGCTTGCACAATAGGCGACATGGCCTGGTGCACCAAACTGGCCAAATACACTCGCAGCCGACACCTAGTTTATTATTAGCATTTCTCTGTGGCATGAGTTCAGTGACTCACAATGCTGGCTCCATCAGTCATCGCCTTGAGCTCAGCGCGTATGCAATTAAATACTCCTTTCGTGTTGACGGCAAACATCCTATCCCAGACATCATCGCTGTATTCTGTAAGAGGTGTTGGTTCTGCGATGATACCAGCCATATTCACAGCACCATCAAGTTTGCCAAATGTTGTGATTGTTTGTTGAATCCATGAATCGACCGATGCACTTTTGCTGACATCTACAACTTGGTAAATGTGTTTGTCGCCGGATAGTGAAGCTTTGGCAGTTTTAAGAGCTTCTTCATTGATATCTGCCAGGGAAATAATAGCGCCTCTTGAAGCGAGGAGTTGGGCGGTGGCTAAGCCCATTCCAGAACCAGCGCCGGTAACGCCAACCTGGCTTGTCAGTCATTGCGAGCTGTCATTCTGGGCAGATGTAACTCACGATTTTACCTTCAAAGGGAGTCATAGCGTAAATTGGGAGTGAAATCGCAGGATTTGGAAGAATTCGGACGATGGTTGATGGTTGATGGAGAAGAATAACCCAGTCGGACCAGGGCTTTTGAAGCCCCCGAATATATCTTGATGCAGATCTATGGAGCGTTGTTGATAATCGTCTTTCCCCGCACTTTTGATAGCGACTTACCTGTTCTAGAAGTGGAAAGTAAGCCCACGATACGTAGGTCACGAGTAGAGTTGCCTCTCGGCCGACATCCCGTAGCTGCAGCCCGATGATCAATGACACAAGACTTGCCATTCAGACATCTGAACACGTCTGGTTAATATCACTATCGCACGTGGGGGACCGCATCTGGGATAATGCCATGGCATTGATAAGAGTATTGTCAAAACGTTAGTAATTAATTATACTACAACTTGTCTATCTGCACAATCCCTTCCTTTCCAAATATGCTCCATGCGCTCCTTTGTTTCTGTAAATATTTGCAACCCACTGCGCCGCGCGGAATCCTCAAACCACCTTGTGAATGATGCTCGGATATCACAGTCATCCGTTTCACAGGCTGCAATAAACGCAGGCCAAATCAATCTCAACGATCCATATCCCATATCTGCATCAGAAGCATCAAACTCGAGTAGACGATCTCGCACACCGAGAACATGCTGCTGCAGCATGTCAGGATCTAGATCGTAGATCCTGCGATAGAAGTACAGAGCTAGTGCATGTTGCATCGTGTCCGCCAGGCTGTTCAGAAGCTTGACGGACTGCTCGTGTTCTGGGTCAACGGGTGCTTCTACCATCCATATCGACTGCCGAAGAAGATGCAGCTGCTTAATCCAACGCTCAACGGCCTTGGCTCGAGCTAGGAACTCTTTCAAAGCCACCCCGGAGTTTACTGATTGATCTTGGCTTTGCTGCTCCTTCTCTCGTCCCAGGCGAATGACCAAGGACAGCATAAAGAGGTGAAGTTCCGGTACGCCAAATATCTCGGGGTAAAGAGTAGCGGACCAGATGCCTGGATGTTGTAGATGTAAGTCGTTCTCGCCTTCTTCTTGGTCTTTGATCTTCAACATGTCTTGGTCCAAATTACTCCAGGTGGTGAGGCGGAATTCCAGGTTATCCTGACTATACGCCCTAGCACCGCTCGCTTCAATGGCTTCTCTGACTCGATTGCGATGGTCCAGATTGAACCTGGTCTCTGTAAACGTACTCTCGTGTGATAGTCGTTCAAAAACGTAACAGTGATGCAGAAGTCGAACCTTTCGGGACTTTTTCCGGTTGAGTCCCCTTAAACGAATAAACTTTTCTGTCTCTAGGAAATAATATTCCGCCTCATCTCGATTGCCAGAAAGGATCGAGACCTGCACCATTGTCAAGAGAGCCATGAGGATCGACTTGTACTTTGCGGTCTTGGGTATGTCGTAGGCTGTTTTGAGCATCTTGCGCACGTGCATGTGAGCTTGTTGGTAGTATGTCTTGCCCTGATCTAGCCACTTGATGGAGTCATGTATTCCACCCAGGCTAAAGGCACTTATTGATAGTGTTCCATAAAATGCGCATAGGCTGGCATGGTCCATTTGCTCGCCGAGAGTGAGAGCAGCCAAACAGCTCTTGACATGTGGCAGAAAGAGAACATGCCAAGGTGTCTTGCTATGGCGATATGGTGTCAAGCCTCGAAGGACAGTTGTGGCATAGTGTTTAAGAAGTAACACAGCGTCGCGGGGAACATCATTATCAACTGGTGATGAGATTGCACTCGGACTGACTGGGAGGTGGGATAAAGAAAGTCTAGGTGATTGGAGATGTATCATTGAAGATTGAGGGAATGGTGACGAGGGCTTTTGCGCTGGGCTTGGGTCATCACCCCAAGGGACGGCTGACTCAGTACCCATGGAGTCCCACCAGTTGGGGATATCAAAATGTCCAGGGTCCAGCCAATCTCCCACAGGAAGACCGTCGAGTACCTTGAGCCAATCTGTTCTCGGCACGACCGCGTTATGCTCGGTTGGTATAGTGCCACGCAGTTGTTGCCTTTGTTGCTGAGATGTGATGGGCAGTGCAGTGGTAAAGCCAATAGACGGTGACACGACTTCCACGTCGTCAATGTCAGGCAGGAAGAGGTCGTCTTCGTCTTGAATGAGGTTCGTTTGCGAGTGCTGCGTATGAACCTCTCTCAATGTCTCTAAGTTGCGCCCTGAATTCGGGTGCAACTCTTGGGTGATCCTAAAAGCGCCAAATGGACCTCGTGATATTTGTAAGTCGGAAGACGTCTTCTCACATTCGTCGTCGATTTGCGAGATGTGCCAGTTGGCAAGTGATGGAGGAACGTCTTCGAGGATCTGCTCGCTCATGGACTCGCGTTCTTGGTCCGTGAGCAAGGGACGACGGAAACGGCTGATCCCCGTGGATGGGTCGTCCAGGTCGAAAAAGATGTCTTTAGTATAGCCGCCACATTCAACGTCCAATATCTTGCACATTGAACATCCCGGGCGGCCTTCGTCACACTTGACACGACGACTTCGACACTGCGATGATCAGTCAGGAAGGGAAAAAAATTGGGAAATTCTCATTAACCCACGGTAACGCATCCGCCAAACGAGCGATTCCGTCGCCCTTGGGCCCGCTTGGGCCGGTTGTTCGTTTTCCTCATTGGGGGAGGCATGATGAAGAGAAGTTCTCTCCTTGAAGAGACTTTCTTCTCGGGGGAATGAGGTTCTTTGTGACTGATTGAAGATACCCACTCGGTGACTCCGTCATCGCGGAGAGTTCAGATAAGGGTGGGTCTAACTTGAAATGGGGACCCTCCCCCGCCTTTCGGGTATCGGAGTTAGACTGGAGGTTCTTGGGGAAACTTTCCTTTTTAACAGGAGAAATCGGTAGCTGAAACATGGAGGTTGGGTGGATAGCAGAACAATTGGTTCAAGATAGAAGGTCGGCAGATCATATCATCGAAGATCAAGCTATCACTCGCCACTGTCACTCTGCTAACGGTCAATGATTCTATGCTTTCTAACAGCCTAACTACGCCTACTTGTGAATATCTCTTAAGGCGAAGCTAAGATTGATACTTTCCGGATGCTTATATCCAACAGTAAGCGGGAATATCCATCGGCATAGACGATTGACAGCCATTACCCCGGCCTTTGATCGACTTCCCCCACCCCGGATGATGAGCCGTTGTATGTAAACCTATGCAGGTGTGCATCACTTTAATCTCGTGCCCGGCTCGGCACTCGACATGATAAGGGTGCCCCCGCATATCAAATTGATTGGCGAGATTTATCGCTGGACTGCTTTTGTCTGTGAGTGGAAGAGGAAAGTTATATCTGGTGGCAAAGCGCCCCGCATTTCTTTAGAGCGCCAGCGTGATATGGTACGTAGTAGTAGGCCTGGTAGGCAAGTTACGTAGTCTACTCTATCTTGGGTTATCGGTAAATCTTTCCAAGCGGATGTCTCCATCGAGAGAAACATAAATTTCTATCAAGTTCATGATTAGGTATATAGACCGTCATGGGACACCTTTTCACAAACAACTCTCAAGACAAGTTAAGCCCAAGTCGTTCATCGCATCCCTTCACATCAGCAACAATGGGTTCTCTACCGCAGTCTTCAAACACTTTTGATGTCCTCATCCTGGGCTCAGGTCTTTCAGGCCTTTGCTCTCTCTACCACCTCCGAAAACGTTTCCCTGAATGGCGCATCAAGGTACTTGATGCAGCTCCAGACGTTGGAGGTACATGGTACTGGAATTCGTACCCTGGATGTCGCTTTGATTCAGAGTCGCTCTCGTACTGTTTCTCGTTCGACAAGGAGCTTCTCGACGAATGGCATTGGAAAGAGGCATTCTCGCCTCAGCCGGAAACCCACAAGTACATCACGTATTTCGCCGAAAAGCACAATCTCTACAAGGACATCCAGCTCAACACCATAGTCACTAAGGCTTCTTGGAGTGAGTCCGATCACAAGTGGACCTTTGTGGACGAGGCGGGCACTGAGTATGTATCCACATTCTTCATCAGCGGCTTGGGCTTTTTATCCGCGCCAACTCTTCCCGCTATCGATGGCATCGAGGACTTCAATGGGAAGTTGTTCCACACATCCCGATGGCCTAAGGACCTCGACTTGAGCCGCGACTTCGCCGGCAAGAAGATTGGAGTTATCGGCACTGGCGCAACTGGCATCCAGACCATTACCTCGGTGTCTAAAGAGCCAGGTATAGAATCTCTTAGCGTCTTCCAGCGCACGGCAAACTGGTCAGCACCTCTCCGCAACTCTGATATCTCCATTGAAGACATGGCGGAACACAAGAAAAACTACGACAAAGTCTTCCAAATTTGCGCTGAGAGCACTTCTGGGTTCATGCACAAAGCCGACCCTCGAAAGTCAACAGAAGTAACAGAAGAGGAACGTCTCGCACTTTGGGAGAAGCTGTACAATGAACCTGGCTTTGGAAAATGGTTGGGTGTTTTCTCTGATACTTATACCGACCGTTATGCCAATGGTCTCTATTCGAACTTTATGGCAGAGAAGATTAGACAACGAGTCAATGATCCTGCCGTTGCCGAGAGCCTAATCCCCAAGAACCATGGCTTCGGAACACGTCGTGTTCCTCTGGAAAGCGGCTACTTTGAGGCCTATAACAAACCCAACGTTCACCTCGTCGACTTGCAAAAGACACCGATTGATCGGGTCACGCCATCGGGAATATTGACTTCCGATGGTAAAGAGCACAAGCTTGATATCCTGATCTGCGCGACAGGCTTCAACGCGATTACTGGTGCTTTCAGTGCTATTGATTGGCATGGAAAAGACGATCGCCCATTGATTGCGACTAGTGATAGTCCCAAGGGTGAACGGGCTGTTTGGGTTGATCACAGGCCCAAGACGTTCCTCGGTCTCACAGTTCCTTCTATGCCCAACATGTTTATGGTTCTTGGTCCCCATCAACCATTTGGAAACGCGACTCGAAACATTGAACATGCCGTGCAAGCTATCTCAGATTTGCTGCAATATTGCAAGGACAACGGCTATACTTCTGTTGAACCGACTGAAGACGCTGTTGATGAATGGACCAAGCATGTCGTGCAGTGCAGTGAGAGTCAGACTTTGATGAACGAGATTGATAGTTGGATGACTGGTGTTAACAAGAATGTGAAGGGCAAGACTGTGCGGAGCGTTGCGCGGTATAGCGGTAGTACCATTGAGTATCGCCGGCGGTGCAATGAGGTTAAGAAGTTGGGATACAAAGGGCTCGTATTTGCATAGATAATTAGAATTACAAGTCTGTTTTCAGTATTCCTCAAGTCTAATTAAATCTGTGCCTCACTTGTGATGGAGATGTTCACCAGCGAGATAGTATATGTGGTAACTGGCCGCCAAACACTTGATGGCTAGGTTAAGATCACCGTAAGCAACATTGGAAGCAGTTAATTTGCGTATACATATGGGTCAACTTTCTGAACCTTGATACGAAACATGTTACGTGGCTCCTCAGGTGATGGAATCCTGATCGAACTACATGACTTCCTATAGCATCGAGAGGATGCGGCCTCATGGTCGGCGGTCTTGCCTACGGCAGGTGCCCGAGTCATACTACTTCGCAGCCCAGGCAAAACAACGAGTGGCTATCAGCTCTCGGTTCAAGTCCAATACAATAGAACCTCGCCCTACCAATCGCTCGTCTCCATTTCAATATCGCTGTTATCGTTTCAGGCGTCAATCACGAGGACCGACTTGCAGAAAACACGTTATCATGCGTTCCCCGCACTTCTTTTAGGAAAGCTATATCTGGTGGCTTGAAAGTGTGGGTCATCATCGAGATAGCGAGAATACTAAAATTTCGACTAAGTAGGCAAGCCATTTCGAGCTAGCTCCGGATGTCGGCGTCTAGTCGCGGGGGTCAATGACATGGGATGGTAGGAGAGGAAGAGATATCAGTATAAGAGCATGTCTTCATTTATACAAGAAAACTGGCAGCAACCATCATTCTTACTTGCAAGCGATTGTATACTCATTGAATCCTCATTCATAATATTCCGATTTCTTATCATACAAAATGGACGTCCCTGGTTTCGCTTTAATCACCGGAGGCGCTTCAGGCATTGGCCGCGCATGTGCCAAAGCATTTGCTCGCGAGGGATCTGCCGGAATCGCACTTATAGATCTCAATCAAGAAGCTTTGGAAGCAGTCAAGTCAGAGATTGCTAGCGAGCTCTCGTCACACAACAAGACCTGCCGGGTAGAGATCTACCCTTCAGATGTCACTGACGAGAACCGGATCAACCAAGTTGTTGGAGATGTGGCACAAAAGTTTGGTCGAATCGACTATGTCGTCAACGCAGCTGGTATTGCCATGAAGCATCAAGGTGGAGTGGCCTTTGCTCATACAGCCGACTGGAATCGTGTCGTCAGCATCAACCTCACTGGCACATTCTTTGTTCTTAGAGCCGCAGCCCAAGTCATGTTGAAACAAGACCCGATCATCTCCTCGGTCAATGGAAGGCCATTGCAGCGTGGATCAATTGTCAACTTCTCCTCCATCCAGGGCGTGGTTGGCATCCCGCTATCTACCTCTTATACTGCTGCTAAGCACGCCGTCATTGGTCTCACCCGCTCAGCCTCCGAGGATTATGCTAAAGAAGGCCTACGTATCAATGCCATATGCCCTGGATATACAGAAACGCCGATGACAACCAAGAACCCCGAAGTCCTCAAGGCGATGCAAGAGCGCATTACGACAGCTGTTCCCATGCAGAGGATGGGCGCACCGGAAGAGATCGCCGATGGTGTATTGTATTTGGCTGGAGGAAGAAGCTCGTTCGTCACTGGGTCTGCATTAGTGGTTGATGGCGGGTATACCCAAAGGTAATGTCGTTTAGAATTAGACTTCAGGAAATATGTTCGAAGAGAGTATCGGGTTTCTATCTTGTGTATGGTTAGAGAGATCACAGAGAGACAAAGTCGCTAATGCAAAAGATATCTTAGGCTGAGAACGCAAGCGAGATTAAGACCTTAGCAACTGATACTTGTGGACTGTAAGAGTGTAAAGACATATAAACAACTTTGTTAAGCGTAGAGCTATTGTGAATTTTCTTTTGTGTTTCCTCTCTTGCGACCTTGGAAAGATTGATCCTTAGACGGAGACAGTATAGTTGGCCCAAGCTCACGATGGGTGGATATGGAGAGATACCCACACTGGACTGGGCCGGGAGCCCAGGCAGATGGTGTTATGATGCAAATATGGGAAGAGAACGACTAGAGACGTCATGATGAGATGTGCAGATGCGGAGTTCTTGCGAAGGAGCAATAATACACTAAGATTCGCTCTTCTCATGGCCTCGAAGTCACTGGTCGCCTAACGAATCAGTTGTTATTATACCAACCTGATTAAACGATCTGGTGGTAATTAATTGAGCTTTGAGTTCAGTGGAACTGTACCAACTATGATACTGTGCGTTCTTAAAATTCCAGGGCCCTCAGCCTTCCAACCCTGTTGTAGTAATTGCCAGGAATAATCCTACCCTATAATTTACAAGACTCAGCATATAGTCAAGCTCCCAGGCAGATCTAAGTTGAAAATCCTATGAAAGATAAACTAATACTAATATAACATTGGAGATCCTAGTTGAAATTACTATTGAGACTTTTGTTGGTTCACTTCGCATTAGTCATTACATAACGAGTTGGTTGCGTTGATGCAGCCTAAAGTTAACCTTACTGAATAAGCTACTGTTGAGCTGCAGGTCTATATAGAGGCCTATCTTGTTAATATTTCTATGGGTTTATTAGATAAGCTAGAATCTCTTTTTTAAGGTTATTATCCGGTTTTGAAAAAGAAAAAACATTAGAGATTCTTACTGTGCTTATGCTATTTAGTTATGTCTGAAATATAAGCGTCAACATTTCTAGCACAAAGAGCGAATTTCAATAACTGTGCGACTAAGTAAGCTTCGCATTTAATTTTAGAGGACGGTTTTGACAGCCTTAAAATTATTCTTTAACTAATATTCTTTCAGTTTCCTCTTTTAGCTTCTTCACTACCTGATATTTAGATTATGGGAAATGGCAAAAAGAGTGGATAATGGTGGATTCTAACCACCTAAGTTGGACGAACAGGGAATCGAACCCTGGACCACTCCCAGAAGGAAGAACTTGGAAAGGACTTGCTAAGGGAGTATTATACCACTAAACCATTCGCCCAGAACAAGCTGTGATGTGATGGAGGTTGAGCTCTGCTGGTTCAGGATTTGAGAGCTGCGTGGCCACACTATTTACATGTGAGAAGAGGAGGGAAAAGAAAACTGTGTTATTTGTTATCAATGAGGTTCCTCCCGAGAATTTAGAAGTATATCATAATGGAATAATTCTGCTGGTACCCAAGGTGCTAGTATTGGGGATAACAAAGAACCCAGCTTTTTCCTGAAATATATCTTTCTGGCATTCTATTCTAATAGCCACTTGTCAGATTCCCAGAACGTGTAGGCAGGGCTCATTGGTTCTATCCCTGTAAGCACTAGGACAACCACGTATCTGTCAAATGGCTAATGTCTTCACCGAGAACTAAATAGGGAATAGCAACAGACTCATATATACCGCATTGCCGGCCTATGCCCCTTCTAAACCTTCTCTATGTTATCTAGCGCCTGTCGGATCAGAGACTCAGCGTCTGCCGACACATCCGCGTCCTTCAACGACGCCAATCGAGTTTGCCAAATATTCCACCTATCCTCACAAAACCCTCTCCATCCAGGTTCATCTTTCAGATTTGATAGACTTGCTCCCGGCTTTGCAATTTTGCCATCAAACTGCTTCGTCTCTTTACTGGCCTTGGCCAAGTCCTTAGCTGCGTACTTGAACCAAACTGAAGCAGCTTTCAATAGATCCGACGAAGTCTGTTGCGCAATTTTGTCTTCCGATGGATCCTCAAGAGCTTCACGCAAGATCCAAATAGCGAACAGACTAAGGTCGTTAACACCAGCGGCTGTCAGGCGAGCAAAGAAGCCGTTGAGGTTAACGAAAGGCTCGCCGGACTTTTCTTGAGCTAGGATTGAGTAAGCATTTGATAGTCGGCTTGGCAGTTTGATAAAGTATAGACTTACCGGTATCGAGCTGCTCTCGCGCTTTGGCTCCGAACATGGGTAGCTCATCCCACCGCTGCTCTTGACCCCAGATCTCAATCTTCTTGCCGGAAGCCTGAGACAGATGCTTTATCGCGTGCATGATGTCCACTAGCTTATCTTGCTGGTCATGGGAGGTCTGCTCGGCAGCGGTGAGAATGTTGGACCACAAGTCGTTGAGCTCATCTTCAGTTTTCGCGTGGTCGTTTTTCTCGACAGCATCTATGCCACGGCCAGCCAGCCTTTGAGCGGCTTCGTTGGCAGATACGGCGTTGTCGCCAAGTAGTGTCTTGATGTTGTCAGCCATTGTGATTGAAGAGCTGATGCGACGAAGAGAGAAGGAAGGAAGATAAAAAGCCGAGGATAATTGTAACCTTGCGCGGAGAAGAGACAATATGACCATACTAATGCGGGCTATCACCTCCGATATCTAAAGGTCTATTGCCAAGGGCGTTAGTGAGTGCGAATCAGCAAAGATAAAGGAAACACATGGGGGGTCGCTGAAACAGCGTCTGCCGATCCCGACCCGCTTCTTGGTGCGGCATTTACACATGACTGGCTACAAGTCGCCATGACCACATCTCTCATCTGCCGGGCCTATGTCCGTATTAAGCAGGTGGTGATAGTGTCTAAGACTCTTTGATACTCGAGCCAATCGGACTGATGATATCAACCACCTGCCGTCTTGGTCATGAATTATACGCATTGGTGTTGTCTATAATCGTGAGGACTGATAGTAAGCAATGCGATCATTGGGATATATATACCATACGGTACAACCAAGATTAGTGTTGAAATTCATCATCACACGCCGCTGTTTCTCATTCGTTGGTTGTTGAAATACACCGTTGACAAGATGCTCTTCTTCAAGGTAAATCAACCTATTTTGTTCTACCATTCTTACTATACATTAGTGACATGATGCTAACCGTCCAACCAATCTAGTCCCTCGCTTCTCTGGCCGCTCTCGTGAGCGTGGCCGTCGCTAGTCCCATTGAAAGCCGCCAGTCTGCCACCAGGTGTGGTAGCACATCCTACTCTGCTGCTCAGGTCCGCGCTGCTGCCAATGCTGCCTGTCAATACTATCAGTCCGGTGACACTGCTGGTAGCTCAACCTACCCCCACACTTACAACAACCGCGAGGGATTTGACTTCATTGTCAACGGTCCCTACCAGGAGTTCCCCATCAAGACCAGCGGCGTCTACACTGGCGGTATGTCATCGCAATCCGTCTCAACTTGCGACATGTGACTGACTTCCTTACTCTAGGCTCTCCCGGCGCTGACCGTGTTGTCATCAACACCAGCTGCCAGTACGCCGGTGCTATTACCCACACTGGAGCTTCTGGTAACAACTTTGTTGGCTGCACGGGCACCAGCTAGGCGGTCCAAGTTATGGAATTGATAGCGTTCAGATCCATGACAAGTTTGCGTGTTGCTTTCTTGACATTTAGTTTTATGAATTCAAAATGATACATATTGACTCGATTGACGTTCTCCATTCCGCAATGTTTGATTTCATAGGTATGGTAACCTTGAAAACTACTTCCTTCGTTCTCGCTACCCTTTTTGTATTTATCATAGCATCTTGATATCCTTAAAATGATTTGTTGTTCCTGCCAAAAAGACTGTCATCCCGTTGTCTTTCACATCTTTAGCAATACATGACCCATTGATCCAGATTCGTCTTCTTGATCACCTTACTGAACCCTTTCGACCCTTTAGCATACCCTGAAGTCGAACAAATCTTCCGTCGGTCTGCTGCTTTCACCTTTGGTGCACTCTTTGGATACTCGATATTGAAGACAGGCTTCCCTACCTTGATATAAGGTGCATACAGTTCGCACTCCTGGTATGTTATGCAAGACTCGTTGATGCAGAAATCCACGTATGGAAGCACTTGTTTCGTTATACTCCCGCCGTTCTTCATGCCAGTTGCCATGTTATGCTTTGCTGCCTCTTTTGAGAGCCATTTGACGTATGAAATTGCATCGGCTTCTGTGAGACCCAGACCATTATCGGCTTGCTGAAGAATTGTTAGTCCAGGCCCGAATCTACTTGATCAAAACTTACATAGCCATCCAGATTATCCGGATCGATAGCATCGCAGCCCTTTTCGGCGGCTAGTCTGATCCGTCTTGCCATAATGGCTCTCACTGACACACTGCTAATGTTGACATATCTCTCGTCTGGCCACCCACTCAACGTCTTCCCGAGGTCTTTCTCCTGAAAGCTCCTCTGATCTTTACGCCAATTCTCCCAGCTGCCGGCACTGAAGTAACAAATGACGTGTTTGCCAGCTTTTTTCAGAGCAGTAATGGTCCCCATCTTATTGTCGAATAGGTCCATGTCGTAGATGGGTACATCGGGCTCTAGGTCTTCGGCATGCCCATTCGGAAGAACGATGCGCTCAGAAAGAGTGATTTGCCATGGAGTGCCGACTTGAGGTTTCCATATCTCTTTGCGTTTCGGAGTGCCGAAGCCACGGACATGTATCTCAGCTGATCCGAAGACAGCTGATGATGACACTAGGAGCGTGAACAAAGCGAAGAGTTTCATTGTTGACCGCAGGATTGATCATGAGTCGATTCCAGAGTCAGTTTGCTTTGGCTTGGGACCAAGTTTCCGGCTAGATTACTACTTAGTAGTCGGGTCGCGTACGACAGAAACTTGACATCACACACTGCATGGACGACTTATGTATGGCTTATTTATTGCCACCTCTTTCACAAGAATGTACTACTTTGGGGAATCTGGCGGTAGCGTTCCAATCTTTTGGCTATTTCCAGAAAGATAGACGAGCTGGAACGTGCAATTCTAAGGCCTAACCTCTATCGGCATCACCTTCTCTGACGGTTTAGGCTAGCTTCAAAGCTGGAACATAAGCTTCGGTCGAGATTGCGTATTCTCGTTCCCTCAAATGACAAGCTTGATATACCGCACAACGGGCCCGAGTGAACAAAGTGCTCTTAAGATATCTTGCGCAGTGTTGACCATTGTTTGTTACTTCACCGGAATCTCTGATACAGCTGCTACGAGAGTTTGTGCCGTAGACTCGTGTTGCATACCCCTTGGTTCAAAGTAGGTCTATAAAGAGTGCTCCAGCAATGGAATGTGTCGCAAACCTAAACAGGAACGTAGTGCGTGCAAGGATTCCGAAGATGTAGCTGCAAATCGCTAGAGGCTGGAGTGGATCATGGCATGGGCTTTGAGAAAAACATGACTGTTATCTTCTCTCTCTTGATGGAAGTGATAAACAGAGGAATAATGTATTTGGAGATTTGAAAGAAAACACTTGAGCTGATCTACTTTAACTGCTTAAACAGTTTCCATGCCTTGCTTATCCTCAACATTCTTACTCAGCTTGACAGACCAGTACATCAAAGTATCATCAAACTCAGCAGTATGCTTACCCTCTCCTTCTCCAAACCATGACTGTTCCAAGGCTTCGATCCTATTATAGTCACCATGATGTCTGAGCCATCGTAGCATGGTAAGATAGGCGCTATCCAGTGCACCCGAAATCCACGCATGATGCGGGCTCAAAGCTTCGCCACAAATAGCGAATTTACCTCCACAAAGAACATGTTGAAACTCAGGGTAGATATACTTGAACTGCCCAGGTCCAAAGAGAGCGAATGCACCGCCGGTGTAAGGATCGTGAGACCAGGCGTATGCGTGGTGGGTAACATACTGCCCCCGCAAGAACTCCGTGGTTATCTTGGGCTCTTCGTGCTGAGACCACAACTTGACGAGATCTTGGAAGCATTGGTTCACGACAGTGTCGTCGATGGTTGGCTTTTGCTTAGAGTAATCAGGGATGAGAGAACCCATGCGTGTAGCATCCTGAGCCCAGCTGTACGAGACCATGAGCACATTAGGCTTGTCATCGCCGTCGTTCCATGATGGGTAGACGACGTTGCTAATGCAGAGGTCGGTGCTTGACACACCGCCAATCTTGCTCTTGGCATTCTTGTTTTCGTACATCCCCTGCCACCATCGGGTCTTGAACTTAATGGCGACTTTGCAAGAACGATCGTAGCTCAGAGCACGGATTCCAGTTAAGATGTTCTTCTGGGATTCAGGAAAGCCGAATCCTTTGACCAGACCTTGAATATCCATTCGTTGAAGAGGGCCCATTGCGGTGGTGTTGAAAACCATGTCGTATTTTTCGGTACGAGTCTTGTTCTTCTCAGATATCGTTACTTCGATCTTTTTCGAGTTGTCGTTCATGGCGGTGACAGGCGTGTTGGTCTTGACTTTCAGCGAGATGGGGTTGTGAGGAGCCCACTTAGGGTCCTCGATACGCTTGTTCATCTCATCAGTGACAACTGACATACCACCATCAACACGCCACCAGGCTTTTCCTTTGGCCGCTTGGAAGTCACTGTAATCGCAGAGAGTTTCAATGAACGCCTGATCAAAAAGACCAGTAGACCTATGGTAGAAGGATACTGTTAGCGGATGCTGCTGAATGAATCATAGATGGACCTACGTTTCGGCAGACTCGGCTTCTTCCGTCACGTCGTATGTCAACCTTATAACTACTGTCAGTTGAGTTTACTTTGGGGTATGTCAGTACAGGGCTCACTCTGGTTTGGTAAACATCAGCCACGCCCTAGTGGAATAGTTGCCATCACTATCCACCATCTTCTTGAATTCTTCATTCCAATCTGTGCCAAAGTCCTTCATGATTTTGGCGATTCTGTCTTCAAACGGTTTGCCACTGCAATCCATTAGTATATACTCGACTCTGGGAACTCTCACTCTTACTTGGGCGATTTAGTGTGGGAATACCAATGAATATGGGGCTCGCAGCCGGCATCCAAAGTGTACTCCTTGCGTTCTATATTTATATTTTTAAGAAGGTTGAGTGTACTGAAAAGTTTCAAAGTGTGTTAATATACCATGAGCCTTCAATGCAGAGGTCGGATTACTTACGACTTCATTGCGGGAATCTCCGGGATACGCATAGCTCCAATATCGTAATAGTTGTGAGGACAATCCTCATCGTCAGGAAAGTTGTAAGTATAGCATCGTCCACCGATTCTATCCGAAGCCTCGTAAATATCCACATTGGAGATTTTGAGGTACTTGAGCATCATAGCAAGATAAAGACCCGTAGCACCGGCCCCCACGATAGCCACACGGCCGTCGTACCCCGAAATTTGGGACAAAGGATCATCGGGTCCATCCGCCGGAGATGGACGGCCGAATCTCTTAGCGGGCAAGGTATCAGCATCTCCAACATCATCTTGTAGGGAGGTATACATGTAAAGGAGGTGGTCATTGAGTAGGTGTTTGGCATAAGCGGTTCGCAAGCCCTCTGGAATTTCCAAAGAAGGATCCAAATGTGGCAGAGCCGGGAGTTTCTCAGCGCGGATAGCCATTTTAGTGTGCGATGTATTTGGCCTGTGAAAGAAAGATTTGAAGAGATAAGAGAGATAAGAGGGATGAGAAGAGGCAGGATCGGATCCGATGTGAGAAATAGAGAAAGTTACCCGTTTTTGTAGATGAGGTCTTCTCTTCTCAAGCATAAAATGATGCTCACCCAAAACAGCTTATACCATGAGCTGCATCGGAAAGACCTGCACAGCTGAGGGTTATCACATTCCTTGCTCCGTCTTGGAAATTAGGTGGAGAGCTGAAGGTTAAGACTTGCCATTTGAGTTGATTGGGAAACAGCCTGTCTCAAAGCCGCAAGGAGTTCACTGTGATTACAGACTCTACAGCCTCTGTTGCTTGGGCAAATTTCTACCACAATCGGGCTCAATGATTGAAGAACAGCTCGTCAAAAAGCTCGGTCATCGCATCAACACCAAGCGAGGTCGACTGAGTTATTCATCAAGACAAAAGGTAAATGCCTCAGATGAAAGCGCCGGCTAAGACCCTGTTGAAGAGGTCTCGCTAATTGCAGCAGCATTCGCGTTTTGTTTGAATTGCTTTGAATTGATGCGTTTAGGCCTTTTCGACACTCTTGCTCAATTCCAGTGTGCATCTTTTAGATGCACGAATGGACGAGTTCTGATAGCGGTTTAAATTTGTATTGTTACTGGTCGGCAGCCCATTTGATAGGTATTGTGGCATTTTCGCGTTGTGGCATTCTCCATTCCGAAAAGGATCAAAACGTTCGTAGAGGGTCTGAAATCGATTATTGCACAGAACCATTTACCAGCAACCATACCAGAGCTCAAATAAGAGAAAACCTATGGCGATCTGAGACATCATCTAGCACCTTCAGTGATCTCTTCCGGTACCTCTATGGAAACACTAAATGGGGCTGGAATGATGGATAGGGGACTCCATTGGTATGGATGCGTTTTCCAATGCACATTCCGTTTCCGTCGGCCGGTGGCTCAGGTATCACACGGAACCTTCCACCAGTGGCTTCAAGGATCATACGTGCAAAGTGACATAAGCACAGACTGATATTTCCATTCCGGACACTATAAGGATTGCTTTACTCAACGGGGTGTTATACAAAATTATTTATGAGCATCATTTTGCAGGTTATTTACACGTGGAACCCGCCATGACTAACGATGAGAACTCATAGCTCGCAACATCTACCCATTTTGAAGTTCCATGAGTTGAATTGCCACAATTACGTCATCCTCACGAGTCACATTTCTCTGGTTCGGATCAAAAAAGAACTTGAGACTCGGACTCCAACCTGACTCTGCTCTCAAATCCATCCTAGTAGGCCTCCCCGCCTCGCAATACCCCCATTCAGGACTTTTAATCACACCTTGTGCTTCAAACTGCAGTCCGGTCAACATACCCTCTTCGCCGATCCATAAGTTCAAACTCTCTAAAGAAAGACCCCCGACATCCCATTCGTGATGCACATAGTGTGGTTGACCCTTCAGTTCATTACCATGGCGGCTGCCCAGTGCACACCAGCACCAATAATGGCCGTTTTCCCCCTGTGTGTCCTCTGGTGGAGAGAACTCGGTTGGTCCTATGGAGGAGACTGTATGATCGTCGGTATATTTGAGAGACATAGCAACCAGGGGAAGCTGTGAACTCCGCGTGCCATGGCACAGCGTTATTCTAATAGATTTGAGGGGTTTTCCGCAATCAAGCCAGGAGACTGTAGCTTGCTCGCTAGGTACACGCTCATGTCTCCCCCTTGTTGGAATTTCTACCTCCCGCCAACCAAATATCGTACCGGTCTCTCGAAACGGGGATGCAGGAGGACTGGGATTCCAGTGAAGCCCGTGGGCGTCGGGTTGCGGGTCTGGTCCTAAAGGTACGTTCGAGGAGGAGGAGAAACCTCCTGCTGCGGCCAGGTTTACCTTTATTGCGTCTGAATTGTCCCAGTGACCGTATATACCCATAAATACCTGATCATCGCCGTTTTCTTCCCGTGGGGGATACCTCGTTTCTCTGGGACCAGGTTGTCCAATGATCAATTGTCGCCCTCGGTTAGTCACGAACCGTAACCCCCTCAGAATATGTTGTCCCCTGGCATAGAAACAAATGATTCTTTCGCCACCGGACCCACCGATGGAGATGTACTGCATAGCGTTCAGTCCGAGACCGATACTGCGGCGGGACCCATCAGCATAAACAACCTCAAGCCCTCGAAACTGAACATCTGCCCCCATGGCGACTATTTTCTCAAGCTCTTCATCTGACGTGCCAAGAATGAGAGAGTCCATGGGTGACGCATCAGGTTGAAAGTTGTAGTTCCAGTATCCAGAAGTAAAAGGGGCAACATGAAGACCGTCAGGGGGAAGTTGATCCTTCCACAAATACTCCATAGCAAGAGGATCCAAATGTAACGTTTCGGCCGGGGTAAGACGTGCCCTGCCGCCAAAAGGTGCTTTGAATATTGGTTGCTGAAGAATAGCTAATTTCTCAAGGGGCTTTCCAATTGCCCAGGCTGCGATAAACCCGACGATAAACTGTCCTGGCTCTACTCGAAGTACGCGAAGGTCGCCATGACTTGAGCCAAACTGAACCGGGTCCCGTCGTACGAACAATAGCTTTAAGCCAACGACCTTGCGCTCTAGGTCTGCAGAATTTGCTTGTTTGGGGATACTCCGGCTTGTGATGATAATTCCAGAGATCCAATCGTTTTGAGGTATCTCGAAGTCCTCGATATGGCCATCCATGTTCTTTCTTCCGGATTGTTGTGATCCATGGCTCGCGCACGACCTCACCACCATTCCAACGAGCCCATTTGTGTCTGTCCACGAAGTCACTATGGTAGGACGTACATAACTCAATTCAGAAAAGTCATTTACAAGACCGATGCTTGTAGTGGTAGTGTTCTGCTGCTTTGGGAACGTCAATGTTGGCATAGGACTTGATGTGGCCTCTTTCAGAATACTCCCTCCTTCGTCTTGTTCGCGACCGTGTTGCTGTTGTCGAGGAAAATATTCTCTCATGACTTCAGAGCAAACTCCCCAAATGCGACTGCGATTTCGAAGTCCTATGGTAGGCAGGTCATCCCTCGAGCTTCTGCCCATGCTGATATACCAGAAAGTTTTGTAGACATTCATCCATTCGGTTTTCTCGTCATCTGTATTTTCTTGGCGTTGGAGAAACTCTGTCATCCAAGGCATATCATCCCAGACTCTGCCTTTCCAAAACGAGTTGGCCGATGTCACTGCCGTAACGCGTTTTGATACACTACGCAATCTGCATAAGCTGGTGGCATCCAGACTTGACAGCAACTTCAGCAATAGTTCAGGCGGAAGAGAGTCGAATGGATTGTTGTTTGAAAAACTTAGTCGACCATCCTCGAGTGAATGTGAATTCTTTGATTCTCGCATGATCGACTCGGTCAGTTGGTTGACACGTGGAATGTCGACAGGCGACGCAATCGCGTATTCTGTATTCTGACGCACGATCCAATATTGGTCTTGAAGTTCAGTCACGGCTCCGTAGTCGTAATCAAGACAGTCCTGAACACCTGTTCCGCAATGGGACTTCAATACCGCATACAGGATCTGATAGTTGATAGTTTGCGGAGCTGCGATCTGTTCGAGGATCTTGAAACAAGCTGCATGAAATGGAATCGCAACTGAGTGCGCTTCTTCCCAGTCATATCTTCACAGGGTCAGAACGTCCTTCTCCGACGAATGCTGCGTAGGCTTACACTCGTATTGAACTGCTATCGAATTCAGTTGACATAGGATCTTCTGCTTCCAGATCATAATAGTTGCTGTCGTCATAAGTCGCGCGTTGTGATAGAAATGTCCTAGAACTACTGAGAATTTGTTGCTGAAGGAGGTTTGTGAAATACTCACTTCTGCAGTGAAGAAGATTTGGGATTTTCGGCGAGGATTCTCACGTCCGTCAGCCAATCCGTGTCCATTCCAGCAATCCGATTTTGATCATAAGTGTATTCATCTTCATCGACGTCATCATCGATAAACACAGTTCCGGCTATAGCGCCGCAAAGGGCACAGTAGGCGTCATTTCCGCCCATTCTGTGCTCCTGAGATATGTGACGAGTAGCACTGTTCTTTGATGTCGTTGAGGTGACTCGACGGAAGTACAGGAAAGAACCCCAATTCAGAGCAGGCAATATCTCAATGAACGTCCCATAGATCCATAAATAAACCTCTCCTGTGACCGCCTTACCCCGCCGTTATGACGTTGCTTCGCGCGGATGCGCTAGGATCTGAATCCTACATAGGATCAGCATGGCTTCCACCGTCTTTTGATTACCGCTGGGTAAGCTGTCGGCAATGATGAAGAGCACTTAGATGATGTTACATTCACTGGTATACAATGTTGGGAAACATTAGGCGAAATAAAAAAGTGAGCAATTTTTGAAAGCTTGAAATAGGCTTCATCACCCAATGAATACCTAAATATAATTTATACATGGATGACAAGACTTTCAGAGTATTTCAAGCCGCCTTCTCAGAGCATAGCAGTAATAATGTTGAACAGAATGGTGCAGAGGAGCCCCGGCAAGTCCGCCAAGGCAGAAACGTAATATACGGTATAGAACGGACTAAGAGCACAAGTCCGTATCTACACACGCCCGTGCGTCGTGGGTTCAGTGGTAGGTACCACAAGCATCTTGACAGCAAACAATCTGCCTGATTCTAGAAGGCAGCAACTTTCTATTCAGGTCCGTTCCATGACACCAAACGATTGAGTGTTTCCAATCCGCTACAATTCAGATTCCAGATATCGACAAACTCACACCTGCAGATGTTAAGCATGCTTGTTTTAGCTGAAATTCTCCCCGTGTCAATAGTGGACTAAAGGAAAAAATAACCGGATTTGTCAAAAACATAGTAATCTACGAACAACAGGGCACAGCGCCCATATGATAACTCCGCCACGATGTGGTACTCAGCAAATATTTTATCCTGAGCGTGCACCCTTTCTTGTAATCTAACTGCATTCGGCTAAGGTGGTCACCATGTGGCTATCGGCAGGATCAATAAACAGAACAGACGTGACATAAGTTTACCGCCTCTACAAATACATAATTAGAAATCAATATATTCCAATTCTCTCCTGTTTGTTTCTGTCACCTTTCTCTGTTCTCAGTATTCCTTGGTCAAGCCATTCTTCATTTGCTCGTTCCAGCACACGTTGTCTACACGATACGCCAAACTGATCAAAAGTCGCTCATCATGTCATCCAAGTTTCGATACTCTTTCTCCCACATCTCAAAGACAGATTCAGTCGAATATTCCGCAAGTCAATACCGTGACTTACGTCTCAAAGCTCTACTAGCATCTCCGGAGTCATTCTCTTCCACACACGAGATCGAATCTCAATTCACGGAAGCAATCTGGCAGGACCGCATCCTCCAAGAGGACAGGGAAAACTTCGTTTGCGTTGCAACACCCATCGACCCTGACGCATCTTCCTCAGCGCAATGGGTAGGCCAAGTGACTTTGCGTGGCCCAGCCAGCAAGAAAGACTTTACCCTTCCCGTGGTTTCCGGCCAACCCATTCCGGGTGAAGACGATGAAGAGGAAAGGTGGCAGATGCTCAGCCTTTTTATTCTTCCTGAACATTCCGGCCGAGGATTAGGTCAGGGTCTATGTCGGGAGGCACTCAGATATCTCCAAGAAAAGCGACAAAAGCCCAAAGCCGTTGTAAGGTTGATGGTCAAGCCCCAAAATACCGCTACAGTTCATTTATACCAAAAACTTGGTTTCGAGACTATTGGGAAATGCACACTGGCCGAGGCCCTTATAGCGAATGGGGATGGTCATTTGATCCCTCAAGATACCTCTGACATCAAGTACGCTACTCGATCAGGCTTGATTATGACGTATAACATCTTATAAACATTTTCAGCTTCTGAGAAGCTCTATAGGCTTGTTACATAACCATGTCTTCTGAAAATCTCGATTGTAAACCCAACACTACAAAACGAAGGAAAGTTGATGTGGACAAGACCGTTTGAGCCTCAAATATTGTTAGACTTTCATGATAATTTCCCTGAAAAATAAACTTCATCAATCCTTCTTCTTTTCAATCTTAGGCAAGCAAAGCCACGTGATCAAAAGTACCACCAAGATAGCGAGGATAATCGGTTGAAGCACCTGCACTCCCTTGGCCTGCGCAATTGCGCCAACAGCGAAAGGTAGCACCGCGGCACCGCTGCCTCCAAACGCCGCGATAAATCCAATCGCACTGACATGAAGATGGCGCGGCAGAAGCATTGTCACTGCCACAATAACGCAAGGAAACATAGGCCCTAAAAAGAAGCCTTGCAGGGAGATAGCCACGGCCGACACGTGGAACTCTGGCACTAGCCAGAAAATGAGTTGCAGGCCCATGGTGATGGGAATGAAGATCGTAAGGGAGAGCTTGACGCCCAACTTGGGGATTACCATACCCAGGACCATACGTCCTACAGTGATGCCTAGCCAGAAGCCGACAGCCGTCATGCCAGCGTCGAAGGGGTCTGCATTACGGATGCGCAGCATGAATTGTACTACCCAACCGCCTAGAGCCACCTCTGCACCGACATAGCCAAGGAGGAATAAGGCGCACAACCAGACGATACGAGCATGTGGCATAACGAAGAGAGCAGATCGTGTGCCCTCATTACGTACGCCCTCCGCAAGAACCGTCTCACGGTATTTCTGAGCTGTCTTGGGCCAAAACGAATATGTGAGAGTGGCCATCTCGATGAGTGCCATGGCCAGCTAGAGATAGAATAAATCAGTCATTTAATTACCTATTGAAGAGATCTCGTGATGGTAAGGACTCACAAGTACATAGTAGAAATGGTACCAGCTTAGGTTTCCCTGCGTGATCATACTGGTCGCGATCAGCGGACTGACCGTTGCACCAACTCCATAGGACGCATGCATAAATCCCAACAGCTCGTTGGATCTAGCAAGATTGCCCATGAAGGAGTTCCACGCCGCGAGACCAATGCCATTACCCAGACCTGCGATGACATAAGCCAACACCAGCACGACATACGGCGGATGCTGGGATAATATCACGTATGTTACCGCGTGACACGCGCCACAAAGGAAAGCTATCCAGCGCTGGCCGAAATTCAAGTGCAGCCAATTGTTGGTGGCAGCTGAGACGATAAAGCCGACCAAGGGGGAGAGAAAGATCAGCGAGACTACCAGGTAGGAAAGGTCGTAGTATGTCTCAAGGTACGGAATGAGAGCACCATAAGCTGCATCGTTGGCGCCCGAGACCAAGAGACTCCAGAAGACGGCAGCGACTCGAAAGGCATTGCCTTTGGGATAGTTCCATTTCTCCACGGCGTGACTGGCTGTCGGAGGCGCTGCTGATGTTGAGTCATTTACTCGATTGGCCTCACCAAAGTCATCGTTAGAGCCAAGCTGACGACCCGTCGTAGATAGAACTGGCTTCGGTTCTGAAGGTCCCGCATCCTTGTCGCGAGTCAGGCTGAATGTTTCGAGCTCTAAAGTCTGCGCTGGGTAAGATCTAGAGGTTGCCATTGTAAAGTGATTTCTGGATAAGCTTGGGCCAGCGTGCGACGAGTGTGTTATCTGAAATGCCCAGTTTGCTTTCTGATAAATTTTGTTATCGCTTACTAATGCGATACTTTGAGGGGGCTAGCTACAAGAGGAAGGTCTGTATTTATGATTAAAGTGGATAAGACCTCACAGTAAACTCTAATCTCGTCAATGCTTCAATTGTTCCCTTGGCGCAGGGCTTCTAATCTAGCTATCATGCAAACAATCTGTGCACGTATCTTGTACCTGAGATCCACGCTAACCCTATTTCCGTGCAGCTGAATCCTTGAGGAAGGGACCCCACAGTAAAAAAGCCGCATATTTCTCTTTCTCTTCTCTCATAGACGGCAACGACGTGCCTTGTGATAACGAGCTAATAGATTGACTCTTGCTTAAGTGCTTAATTAGATCCCATTATCGTGGGTCGGAGAGTATGTATCGAGTATCCTAGAATGACAAGTTTGTGACATGCCGCCATTTTTCATCCGTCATGGCCAGATCCTCCGACGCTTTCTGAGCATACTTTGGCGTGTCAGCACCTAAGAGCAGTCTCACAGGTGGATCGTCGACCTGAGAGATGTGTACAATTGCACGTGCTATATCTTCAGGCTCTGATCCTGCCTCAGATATCGCCTTCTGTCTTGCGATCCGAGTAGCTCCAACCGACTGCTCATAGTGTTCGTTAACCGGTGGTTTGCCCATGGACGAGCCCGCCCAATCCGTCTTGATACCGCCGGGCTCGCATGAAGTCACCTTTATGCCCAAAGGTGCAACTTCACAGGCTAGGACCGTGGTAAAGCCGTTGATAGCACATTTTGCGCTCTGATAGGCTCCAAGACCCGGTGAGCCAACTCTGCCTCCAAGGGAAGAGATCTGAAGAATTCTGCCATGTCCTTGCTCTCTCATGATTGGCAAGACAGCTTTGGTGACATATACTGCACCTAAGAAGTTGGTATCGATCTGGGCCCGGAACGAATCCAAAGATGTATCCTCAATGGAACACTCATCAGCGTACCCAGCGTTATTGACGACGACATCAATTCGCCCAAAGGTTTCCATGGACGATGCAATGACGTGCTCAGCTTGTTCTGCATTGCTGACATCCAAGTCTAGAATCTTGACTTGCTGCGACCCATATTGGTCAACAAGATGTTGAATATCCGAGGACTTGCGTGCTGTGGCTACGACAATGTTGCCGAGTTCGAGTACTTGTTGTGCAAGCGCGAGACCCAGACCGCGAGAGGAGCCTGTGATCAACCAAACTCTAGACATCTTGTGTGACGAAAGAAGGCACTTGGGCCAAATATAGGTGAAGGGTGGTGTGAAGAGTTTGACGATAAGAAATAATAATTAACGATACAGCAATGAATATACCTGAATATCAACACGAAGTTTTCACCTTTTATAGAGAAGGGCGTGCCTTACCTGTACTCTCGTTCGGTTTTTGGTCTTATCTCCTAAGCCCGCCAAACCCGCAGCACTAAATTTAGGTTTTAAGCTGTAAAACCCCCGGCCCCCATCACGTAAGACTACCTGTTTGTTTTCAACGGTAATTGAGAGTATCCACCTGAGGAAAGACACTTTTCGTGAATTTGGGCTATTACCTAACTTAGAATGATGAGATCCAGAATTAGTAGTGCGGAAGAAGAACAGAAAGGAACGAGATTGTTTCATGTGACAGCCTCGTCTATTACAGGCGAGGCAGCGGTTGAAGCGTAAAGTAATTAATCTCAAGACGTGGGAATCATCCATTATCGTCCAGAGTATAGGCTAGACAGGCCCTCGTGCTTTGCTTAAGGCTCCGAGCAACTCCATAGTGCTATCGCTACCTGTGGTGTACAGTTAGTATTGTGCTCAAAAAATATCGGCGGGATATCGGGGTTGAAGTTAATTCTTGGCAGTCGAAGGCTTGCTGCAACAAGGCCTTGCCCCGTAAGGTGTACTCTCCAATTCCGTTTCAAGCTCGCGACCATTCGTTGTGCTGTTTGGGCACATCCTTTAAGAAGAAGCCTAGAGCAGACCCGAGACTATGGGTAGGATAATATATTCTCCACGTCTGTGTAGGACGGTTGCTGAATACGCTTTTCCCTGTTGCCACCATGAGATGCGCTTTATCCAATCCTCACGATGACAGGCCACGGAGTCTGGAGCCAGCACACCAAACATAGCCCTTAAAAATTGACCTTCAGGGCGTATTGTAAGCGCAACTAATGAATCGGAATTAATGTAGATATCTTGTCGTGGTAAAGATACAGCGGAAATTGCCCTGCCTCACCTTTGCTCCCTGTCTAACGTTCTCCTCTTCCCCACCTCTCATCTCAAGGACACCTTCGACGCACGTGATCTCCAAATGGACCAAGCCACATGTGGCTCAGCTGCCCTCGGCACACAACAGTGTAGGGCTTTGCCTTTAGCACAGCTTAACTCAACAGAACAAGAGCGATGTACCTACAGTAAGATGAGTGAGAAAAAAACAGACGTGAAAAGGAAAAACAAAACAGAGATTGTGACAAGCTAAAAAAAGATATCGCATAGCAGCTACTAGTTTCGATCTAGTGCTTGTAGTTGTTAGTTTTTTGCTGTAACCGGGATTCGAAATCCACTTACACCTCCGGGTTATGAGCCCGGCTGTGACATGTTAGTACGAGATTTTTCTAACATTTGTAGGTAAACATACCGCGCTTCCACTGCGCCAAGCTGCTTTCTTGGATGTTTTGCCACTGCGTTAATTCCCGTCTTGTAGGGCTTTGGGTGGGCCTTTGCACAATGGTCAATGCTTGCAACCTCATGAGCATCAACTTGAAAGTCATCATGGTTTAAAAAATGCTAGAAAGTCTAGCGGCAGTCTTGCGATTTCATGACATCAATACAGGAAGTGAATTTATTGTATCTCTCTAGTTTCTTACCTGAACTGCTCACCTTAACTTTTTACGACGGTCGATTCATTTACTTTTCCGTCAAATGCTACTAGACATCCATGCATCGCCAAGAGTATCGCAACGACTGGCAGGACGTCACAGTGATTGACAATTTCAAAACGGACCAATACAATAACACGTTGATACCACCGCAAAAGACTACCATAATACCTGGACATGCACGTCGTGCATTTCCATCAGGTTTTTACGATCGCGCCCGATGGTATCGAGAGATCAGTGGATAGCTTGATTGGTAGTGGGACCACTCAGTGGGAAGGACACCATCAGGGTCGATCACTGAAGAGAGTGGGTTAGATAAGAACCTGTTGTTCTTATCAGAAGCTGAAACATATCTATCAGTATTCCCACATGAGAGGCCAGGCAAGGATACTATAGGGATCATCAAAAACGACCCCAGGACAGCACATCGACAGACTACGGAAAAGGAAAATATTGAGTATAGCTATAGAAGTGGTTCGTGAAGAAGTACCAAGTATGCACTCGCCAGAACGGAATTAGTCTACGGCTGGAAAGACATAAAGGCCTTCAAGTCGGGACATCCTTAATTAAAAACTCAAACAAATTCTGAGTGACAGGGGTAGATTCTTGTAGTTTAAGTCGGAGTCTCTAAACCGCGGGTAAGTCAACGCCAGCTCCATTAACTAATGAGAGCAACCTAATTCCCTTTAGTGTTCTCCTTTAAACTGGGCTCTTCCGGTAGAAATTCGGCATATCATCCCCTTGGTAATTCTCAAATGGATGTTGTTCATTTCTAAAGTCGATGTCAGTCGCCTTCCTATTCGGCGCACTACCTCATAAAGAATGGAGTGTCTACGAGTCATGGGGTGCTTGGCCTAGTTCAAAGCTCCTTTTGCGGAGTGAGGGGCGAGAATGAGGGGACTGCTAATTATTTCTGGAGGAACCATGGGGTTGGACGATGTCATCAGTGGTGCTTGGGCCCCTTTAAACCCCTTTCTTAGTACACGTGCGTTCATCGTGTTCAACGGCATGGTACAGGATGAAATGGCATCGCTTATCTATTGTGGCTTGTTGTTAGGATGTTCAGTCATCGATGCAGTTTCGTGCAGCTATTTGCCTCCATGTGCGGCCATTGCCGCTTCAGCGGTTGTGCATCTCAAAGTCACTGGAAGGACAATTTGGTGATCGATCAATCAATTTTATAAGATACTGGATAGAGTACTACCGGTATATGTGCTCATGCCACCTTGATTAAGTAAGGGTTGTCATCGAGAATGTCATTGTGTAGGAAAATGCATAGAAAATTCGATAAAACTCTGTTAGAGTCAACGACGCAGGGACTATCAGCCATTAGACCAGAAATCATGTCAATAGCGACACCTTCAAAACGTTAGCCAGCCCTATCATTTTATCGTCCCCATGAGGTCCCGTTTTCGGGATTTGCCCGGACCTAAACGTCCATGTTTGCGACCAACGGTTATTTGCTTCCGCAAACAGCCGCCCACTCAGGCAATTCCACCCGCAGATATGCTGTCATTAGTGATCGACCGAGTCAGTTATGTACGCCACGATAGAAAGGACCAGCATCTTGTTGGCCGATCGGAAATAACACTAACCAGAGGTCCTAGCTGTACTTGGGGTTCTGGTCTAGAACGAATCCTTGTCAGGTCCCAAGAATCTGAACCTGTGGCTCAAACTCTGTTACTGCGCTAAATTGATGGGGCAGCCACCATAAGTCGGATGTTTCTAGGGGCAGGAAACTCGACCAATAGACGGTAATGGGGACCTAAGCCATCGATACCCGTGTCCCTGACTGTCATTCCATCTCCGTGTCAGGAAGCAGAAAATTACTCGCGCGCTGTAGACAGATTCACTGCTGTTCCGGTCAGTGATGCTATCGAGAAAGCATGAACCGAAGTTCTTGGGCAGTCGGCCAAACAACATGGGAGAGTCACGTTCGAGACTACTGTAGATCACGCATACCAGCTGATCGTGCATCGGAAGAAAGCAAGAAATCGTACCCGACAAAAGCCTAGTACATACGTGGTGGCTTTAGTTCACGACTCGGCGGGTGTCAACACAGCCGAGACGCTGCTCAGGCTAACTTGACGCAGACTTGGCGGGGAGACGGAGAACCTAAGACAACGCCATTTAGCACGCTATCTACAGCCGCATCGATCAAGCTAGGTACCAGTCCGGCAGGTCGAACACGCTCTGTCACATAAGATCATGCTGATCTCCCGTTTCATGTCTTTTCTGTCTTCTTTATTCCACGGATTTGGCGGTCGACTCTCGATTACCATGGATTACTTCGAGGTTTGCTGGTCAATCTTCAGCACCATCTGTCTGGTCAATGTCATCCTGGGTGTTCTTGTCTGCGAAATCACTACTTTCACCGTCCTTGCCGCCGTGCCAGTCTTTTCCTCGGCAGCTGGAGCTATCGCAAACGGACTTTGCTACTACGTGTACTATCGAGAGTCCCCTGTTGTCAATGAAGTGGTAGCAGCTATCTTTGCCGACTTTTTCTGGCTGGTATATGGCCCGTCAACTCATACCATTCTACTCTTGCTGACTCGGATCAACAGCTACAAGAAGCGAGTCTGTTGCTTTACAGTTATATCATCCTGCAACGCGTCCTTCGACCTGGCCAATGGCGCGTCTTCTCAACCATCTTCTGGATCCTAGAAGGCCTCACCGCTATCAGCCGTGTCTTCATTGCCATCTACCGCGCAAAGTTTCTGATCCAAGGCGTCGCAGAATACGAAGTCATAATCAATTATTTCCACATCGGCTATTTTACCTTTATAGCAGCTGCTGAGTGCCTCGGCGCTTACTTCCTTGTTGTCATCTTCGCGTCAGCGAAGAGCAGCTCTATGAATGCTGCGCTCAAAGTCGGCTTGCTTCGTTATTTGACACGGAGTACTGAGATGCGTGTCGCTTTCATGGCTCTTATTGGTGTGACGAGGACTATCATTCATCCCTTCATGACTCCTGGACAAAAGGCAGCCAACTTGGCCAGTCAACTTGACCGCTTTCTCTACGCTTTGGCCTGTTTGTATCCCATGGTGTTATAGTAAGTACTCGTTTCATCCTACATCTTCAAGCCTAACCTCCGTCTTAGTATTGATACGCTCGCATCCAAGCTTCGATTCAACGAGGATCGGTCGATGAACACCCACAGCGACCGAGCGGATCAATCCAATCGTTATGGTACGAATACACAAACGAGATGCTATACGACAAAGTCCAACTACGTGTCCAAGATGTACGCGGGTGAGATTCCATTGGACGGTAGTGGTTCACAGGAACAAATTGTTCATGTGAATGGATCGACGCGGTCGGGAGTTTCAGAAGTCGAGATGGAAGATATGGATGTTGAGGGGCTTGTTATCAGGAAGACCACTGAGGTCACAGTTACCTGATTACTACCGATCTGTATTACGATGCAGTCTTAATGTTTCTTTTAAATAGTTCATATACCCACATACCTAATTAAAAACTGATCAAGAACACGTTGATATTGCATAAAAAAGGGTGTGGCTCAATACGGTCAACGGCTGCCAAGTATTTACGATGTGCTCAGTTGAGGCAAGTACTGGAGTTTTATACTTGGGCCGAACTCTGTCTTATCAATCTCATTTTTCAACAGCTTTGACAACCCATTATTCAACTAAATAATAATATCATTATATAAATAGACGCGTATCAAATATGAGTAAGTTCTATGGAGAACCTGCGGGAATTCGTTTTGTGCTTCCGGAGAATCGAGATGAACCCCACTGCGAAGGGGGCGCCCAGAGAAGTGGCAAGGATCGAGAGATCGCTGCGACAAGATGACGTTGTGTAGATCGCGGATGATACCCACTAGCCACGCCGATCCCATGCTCATCGTCTCGCCTTGCACATTCGTCCATCATCCGCAACCGTCCATGCTTCACTACCAACTGCCACGGTAGCATAAAATAGGCTTTGAGGATCATACTTCTTCTTGATTTCCAGCAACTTATTATAGTTTACGCCATAGAAAGTCTCCTGCCAATTCTTTTGTTGAAAGTCAGCTTCGTTGATGTATGCTCCAGCAACAGGTGTTGTAGCCTCAATCACGGGCTGAACTTCTTCCGTCATTTTCTTCTGGGTCACCACCATTTTTTCCCAGGGGACTTCATTATCCCAAGGAAGTGTCAGAGAGACTTGAACAATCGAGTCCCGCCATTGGGGAAGAACCGAGTTGGCATTGTTTTGTCCAAATCTGGACACGTTGAGGCCGACGCCGATGTAGATGACTCCCATCTCTGCAAGCTTACGTGCAGTAGGTGAGAAGTCCTTGAGCTTGTTGCGCGGTAGCAAACGTCCTCCAAAGAGTTGTTTACCAACTTGAATATTGCCTGCAGGGAGGGGGCCCCAGTAGTGATCGTAGTGTTCGTAGTAGCTGGAGTACTGGGTAAATGTTGGTTCAAATGTGATGCCTAGTGCAGCTAAAGAATCAGCAAGCGGTTGAAGAATCTTCTTGACCTCGGCCTCCGTCTTATTGTAAGCGGTCATGGCGGGAACCTGGAGGAAAGAATCGGAAAAGAAGTAAATGATCATGACTCCAGAATCGACAATCTTGGGTAGCGCAGCATGAAAAGCGTCGATAACATCGTATATCAGACCTGATTTCTCCGTGGGGGGTGTGATAAGAAACTTTGCACCGCTGACTTTGGCCTCTGGATGAGCTTTAACAGTAGCAGAGATGACAACTCCATAGTTTCCAGAGCCACTGCCACTCAATGCCCAGTACAAGTCGCTATTATGTCGTCTGTTCGCTTTGATCAGCTTACCCTGAGCTGTGACAACTTCAAACTCGAGGGTGTTATCCGCTGCGAGGCCGAAGTTGGTGCTCAATGCTGAGTGGCCGCCTCCTTGGGTATATCCTCCGGCGAGACCAACAGAGGGACACTCTCCAGTGACGACGACTAGGCCAGCAGAATGAGCAACAGCGAGTGCCTCATAACCCTGGATTCCGGCCCCAATCTTGAGAGCTTTGCCTTGATAGTGCGCGTCCTTCCAGTTCACGACCCTTGTGCCCTTGAGATGGTGAGTCCATACAGCCAGAGCTCCGGCGCCGGTTGAACGCCCGAGATAGTCGTGACCTGTGTTGCGAATGACTAGCCGAATGTTCTTTTGTTGGGCAAACTTCAATGCTGCGGCGATATCTTTCGGAAACCTGGCATCAACAGTGTATCTGACGTAATTGCCAAGGGTGCAAGGTTCATCTCTGGGTTGAAATGGATCACAGGTCTGATTGGCAAAGAGAGGAGCCATTACAGACGAAGATGACTCGGTACTGCATGCAATTAGTGACTGAGAATGGAGATGAGGGGCAATACACATGTATGTCGAAAGTGATATATGAACACATGACTTACTGGATCGATGAATAGAGCCACTCTTTCTGCAAGTGCGCACACTCTTCGGCGTTATATCCTGGATCATGACAGGGAGTACCCAATGGAATGGTTGCAATCAATCGACCCCCAACTGTACTGTTAAGGTGAGCCCATTCATGACGCGAGGGCCAGCAAGCATCTCCAGGGAAACATTTGCAGTCCTGGGACTGAGGTTCCGTCGCAATGCAGCCAATGGCCAGCAGCAGGGAGAACACGAGAATGGTGCTCATTCTGGGTACGAAAACGAATTGATGCCGCCTCAAGAAAGTAGCAGTTCGAGTGGCAGCAGGTGAGAGGACTTGCAAAGGTTACTCCACGTATATCGCTCAGGTTCCCCTCCTCCACAATATAATACCGGTAACGAATTTTTGCGGTAACTCAGGTATTTTCGGCTATGCATGTGCTCAGGATGTGGAGAATTTTCTGCACAAGATCCTTGGTTGCTTACAAAGGTAAGCGTTGGAATCTAGCTGAAACAACTTTACTTTGCCACACGTAAGACGGAATATGCAGGAGAATTACTTTTGATCTGAGTACTTTCCATTGCCCCGAGAAGTGAAATGAAACACTGATTTGTATCTGTTATATTTGAAAGACGAGACTAAAGCGAAAGGTGACAGCCTCTCCCACGATCAAGGTGACACGTGCCGATTGCACAAAGCCCGTAGCAGCGAAGCCAATCTACCCAACTAAATATGCCACTGCAAGAACAACGTTGATGATCAGCATGATCATGTTCTTCTTTTATTGCTCCTCAAGTTCTTCGCGGATCTCTCTTACTTCATCCATGTGATCCACTACTTGTCTGACTAGCTGTCCAGGCAATGGCAGGTATCATTGTCAGCGCCGCCCGACGAGTCACAAGGTGCTTCGTCAGCATCGTCCGAAGGCTCAGATATGTCCATATCGAGCAAAGCGTCATAGTACATTTTCGCCATCTTTTTGTATCCTGCATTGTTGACGTGGATTGAGTCCGCATATTCGTTGGGTGCTAAATCAAGCTTGCCGAAAAGATCGACTGTCCTGACTGTGGAAAAAGGGTACGTGCCGGCCACTTCGACGATGACCCCATTCACCTCTTTGATACACTGATTTCTTGCCTCGGTTTGAACTTGGTGCACAAGCGACACGAGTATCACGGTGTTGGGAGTCTTCAGCAGAGCTTCGAGCAGTTGCTTCATAGGAGGCCCTGCTTCTTCCTTCAGCTTTCCGTCATCGGCGCAGTTGTTCGAACCGGCATTAATGATAACGACATTGGGTGCCAGGTTACTCCAACCGTTTGCTTTGACAGCACGGTCTTTTGTCTCGCCGATGGTCTCGCCACCTTTGGCTAGATAAGGTATTAGAAGATCCCAACATCGACGGATTGCGTCTTATTTTGTCTAGTGTATACGTACCGGCATGATTGCCTCCTTTCATACCATGGCAAGATGGTCCAGTGAATGACACGGCGGCGCCGTTGCCCTGTAGGAGGTTTTTAAGCTCCAGACGATACCCATCCTTAGGGTTCGACCCAGTACCTTCGGCAGTTGATGACCCTGTACCCAAGATTCTGAATTGGTCCGGGAAATCTCGTTTGCTCAGAAACGAATCACGGCGTTTCCCGGAAGCCCATGTCGGTTCGTTGAATATGTCACGGCCATGACGACGGGTGTATCTTTGACTCGTTTCGCAACTGGCATATGCTGACTCTAGACACAGGGACTTTAAGTGAGCCAAAAGAGATCGTGAGAGACAAAGCAAGGCGTCTCGTACATACCTTGGAGTACTAATAGAAGCATGAGAATACCAAGCCAAGTTCTTGGTAAGGTTGAGTTCCATGTAGCCATGGTGGTTTGAAGTTTTATAAAACACGAAGAGATAAAACTCAATTGAGCTTTCGTAGTAAAATATCCAGGAGTTTGTAGAATAAAGATGTGCGAGAGTCATGGATAAATGTTTTATCTTATTTTCATAGAATCTGCCTTGTGTGATGTCATAGCTGACAGGGTTAGCCTCTACCTCAGCTAGGCCACAGACGCAGACATCTATCATTACCAACATAGGAAAGCGGGCCATGCTTCCTTTCGAGGTGCATCTGATGTCAGCCAACTTGCTAAAAATATGCTTAAGGCTGAAACAAGGCGCAAGAACTTGGCTGATGTCACGCGGCATACGGGGGCGGTTGGGGTCGGGAAAGGGTCAAACCCAGATATCCGTTCTGCCAGCCGCCCGAGGGATAGTAATCGTGTTCAAATCTACTTGTGCATAAGCCAACCTAAATTGATCGAGTCTGCAGGAGAAAGGAGAAACTGGTCAAGTGAGCATCTGATTCAGGTGTGACGGGTATCGGATTACGCCAAGATGTGATCGGCCCTTTCTGATACGTGAAATTCCTTTGCAGTTTCTTCCAACACTAAGCAATAATAAGCAGCCCCCAAATTAGTCCTACGCTACCTTCAAAGTGGCAAAGTATACAGAAGATATATTAGATCCAGTCGACTAGCCGCGAATGGAGGAGAAAATTCTTGTACAACCGAAAGATAACAACTAGCTATGCGATGAAGTTCCCAAATGAGATGTTCGTGTTTGTACAGTGAGTTTGGTGTCTGCCTAGAAGCGAGGCTCTATCTTGCCTCAAATTTAAGAAGTCACGAAACTAGATATTAAGGTAGTAGGCATGATACCTTACTACACAAAAGGAATACGTGCTTTAGATTTTAATTTATCTCTTCAAGATATCTAACTAGGTTTCTATATATGTATATATATATAGTCGACTGGACTATCCCCAACGAGACTGTGCGTCCTGATCCAGTCAGGCTGATGGAGCACGAGGTTGCCCTTTCCAATTCTCCATTACCCTTCAACTTACCCATCATGTATAGGGACCTGTTGATCTTAATGGCAGTTTATGACAGGAATGTTGATCAGCACATGTGTTTGCTCCGCCCTTTCAACATTCTACGGGAGTTTGCTTGTTTAGTCCGGAGTATATACCATAGCACAACAAGGGCGAACTAATTTTCCAGCAACCTTGATGTTGTTACACCGTTGGAGATACATCCATGCGAAGTCAAGATCTTTCAATCGTAGTACTCATCTAAATTGCCCTAACCCTACTCCAAAGACCACATTGAGTTAGTTTTTTAGAATTGCGCATGTATCAGCATACTGCGCGATACCTCCGAAACATAATTAGGACGGTTTGGACTCAGTCTTAGCCTGGAAAAATAGCTATCAAATTGTCGCCGGTCTGGGAAGCTCTGAGCCGAATCATCGCAGACAGGGGTCGCCATTGTTAACGCGGATCCTCCATAAATATTGCTCACTTGTGAAGGCTCTCCATGCCAGTCTCCGGAGACGCCTTTGACAATTCAAACGAGTCGACCTTCAGGCATCCAAAGGATGCTTTCTGATCCACAGGTCCCTCCCCAAAGGTGCCGCTTCCTAGGTGCAGAGACTGATACATAGCTCATGTTTCCTCATGTTCCTATATCTAGGTAAAAAATCAGGACAACTGGGCTTTTCTAGATCAAGTATCATGATACCTTATTGTGTTAAAGAAAACTGTGTCTTTTAGATGTGTGGCTTTGATCTATCTCTTCGAGATATTGAGTAAGAATTATATATATACTAGATCAAATATGCGTGCAAGAGACAGTGGTATGTTGAACGAGGATATCTCACACCGTAACAACAGATAAAAAAGAGAAACGAGATAAAAAGTATGATAATCGACCACGCCAGGAGTCGAACCTGGAATCTCTAGAGGGACGGGTGTCAGGAACCGAAATCTAGCGCCTTAGCCATTAGGCCACGCGGCCTGATTACTAATCTGGTGTTAGAGTACAACCCACAAGACCCGTCCATACGAGTACGTGGTCAAGTTCGGGATGCTAGGGGTGTCAAAGAGCCATTACCTAGATCCTTTCTTATGGCGCTAGCCCCTTCATTATGGAGGAAGTAAAAGGTCAGGGCTGGCTTTGTAGGATACCAATCCTTAATACTAGACTAGACCTTGGCTCTTCCAACATCACTTAATCTTCGGCATAATCCATGAATGAGAATGAACATTCGCCGAGGCCTACCTAGTAAGCACAAGTGTCGGATGGGATACGTATAGAAGGTTTTTATACCCACAAGACTGATCGTCGACTGGAAGCAATAACAATTTCGCTGTCACATATTCAAAAATTCTCCGTCGATCACTCACACTCTTCACCGTTCAGCTTGCTCAGGAGATCAACTATATATCGTGTGTGTGCGTGTATGCGTGTGGCCACGGGGCACGTATGCTAAGGTGTGGAGAACGAAAGCATACAGCATCATGATGCCCCATGATGTAGCACAACATGAAGTACTGTTGATTGTAATTAGCGTTGGGCCTTACTTACCTGAACAAGGTGTTGGATTTGAATAACATGTTATCAGGCAAGCTGCCACGGTTCACTAACTCACCCTCAAATGCTAAAACTCTCATGACAATCCACTGCCCTATTATAGATAGCTTATTAAGCACATCAGTGGCGAACGATCACTAAACCATACCACTAGCGATATACGCCGATACTTTATCATATAGACACTAAACACCAGTTAATTAAATACAGACGAACTGCCCTGCACTTGAAGTTGCGGTCAATGCTGATATAGAGAGCGTTACAGATGGTTCGGAATAGCGTTAAGTTGCCATGATGTGATTGAGATTATGCCTGGACTGCAGGAGACCTGGAACAAAAATTGTAGACATGGCGCAACAAGCTATGTGGAGAGCCACAACGGGAAAAAAATATTCTTCCATGCAATCCATGAGATGAAGGTGCATGAGCAATGAGGGTTATAATTACTTAAACAATCTGTCTCTCCAGATATCCAGAGATACTCGAATCACTTTTCTTGCAGAGTGAGTCGATCAAGTGGAATCCACTGGAAAGGTCACTCCAGCGATAACCAGAGCCCCTGTACGATATCTCCACTGTCAACCATGTCCTCGATAGTGGCGGGTATAACCTGAAATAAGAAGCGACAACGACGACGCGCAGCCACCAACAACCCAAACACAAACAAAGCAGCAAAGTAAATAATAAACATACCGAGAAAGATGATGCCAATGCTATAGAGATTCTTACTATTGCAAATAGTAATACTCGTGTCAAAATCACGTATCTCGTTAGACCCCCGAAGGCTTGTGGAGAACACCCTCTTCTCACTGAGATAATCAGAAACATGTATTTTGCTAAGCGATTGGCAATAAGGACAGGAAGCACATGTCATAGAGCTCCACAAGCCTTAGGGTGGTTCCTTCCTAAAGAGGAGCTCAAGTAGGGGTTAATTATGGTCGTATTTTGCCCTGAACGGATCATCCCGATCAGGGTCCAGGGCTAGGATTAACCTTAGCAGGGAGCTTAATGTTATTCTTATCCGTGCCCTCCACCCTAAGGTTTAGCCGGCACGGAACACCAGGATATCAACCACACTCATTGATACTCGCTGAGGTTTAGCTCACCAACTATTAATTAAAATTCTTCATATCAAACAAAGCCTAGCCGATGTTTATTTTCTACCATCAAGAGACATCATACTTTGCAACACTTGCTATCACGCCGTACATACCTGTAAAGACAAACCTCGTACGGATAAGTTTCCCTGACTGTTACACGTGAGGATTGAAATCTCCTGATTCGCTGCCCCAGCGGATAGGCAGACGTATTTGAAGCACAAAATTGGGCCTCATCTACTTATCCTGGTTCACATCATTTGCCGAGAAGGCTGGCTCGTCTGGTTCGGGCCGTCGGGGAAACTACAGGATCCGCTTCGAGCAGAAGGATCCTTTACAAAAGACCCAGCATGGTAAAGAACTGATTCCACTATTTTTACGACTCTGCCTACCTTAGCCGATATTACACGGAAGTGATAAAAGCCTCCATCTAAGGCGTGTTCCCGATGGTGTATAAAATTCTCAATTGTATATGAAAAAACTTGACAACTTAATTATATTCCAAAATCAAGATTCAAAACGAGTTGGGTTGGTCTCTATAGCAACAACGAACATATGCGTGATAATTTAGTCTGTATCGCTACCTTGATTAGTGATTGCTTTATTTCGCACTTGTTTAAATCGTTTAACTCTTTTAGGCCGATTACTCGCCTTGGCAGACTTTCAATACGAAAATCCCACCAATCGTTCAACCATCACTTAATAATTGTATAGCAAAAGTTCCAGGAACTTGTTTTACACCGTAAATCCTACGATGCAACGTCTCAGGGTCGACAAGGTGGCGATGGATGATATGATATGATGCGAAGGCATGGAGTTGAGCCTCGGTCGAGACTGGCCTATGGAGACTGCTCTGATACAGGCGGCAACATCAAGACTGTCGAGCGACAACTTAACAACATTGAAGGCATTTCAAGTATAAAAGCTTGCGGATGTGTCCTCAAATTCTCTTCTGCACAATATCTTCTACAGGATCTTCAACCACTCTTCTTCTACTCAAACTTACCAATTCCTCCACAAAGCTTTTACAAGCTTAAGTTTTTCAACTACCAATATTTGGCCTCAAGTCTCAACAACAACAACAACATGCGTTTCGACATCCCCCTCATTCTGGCCGCAATGGCTATGACCACTGCTGCCGACCGCATGGAGGTCTTTACCGAGTGTGGCGCCGGCAGCTGCAACAGCAGAGATGCCTTCTTCTACACCGACGTTGGCACCTACAAGGTCAATGCCAACACGGGCTGCCGAGGGACTTCGGTGCCTGGTATGACTGAATTCTGTGTGGACTGGGACAGGAGACGTGCCCATTTCAAATTCAGTCACCAGAGCAACAAGCGCTGCCTTACCCAGGACTCCGAAAGTGCATACGGCTGCCAGGCGGCGGCGTGCTACAAGACAACTTGGAGAGAGGTTGGGTGCAGCTGGCGTCTGCCTGCTGGACCGAAGGAGGAGTTGGCTCCTGAGTCTGAGGCTCCGGCCGCTACGGCAGCTCCTGATGCCGCTGGCAACTAAAGAGTAAGGTGTTATCGACGCTTTGAGGGGAGGGCATAGCGTGCTGATAGTTGGTTGTTGGACGTTGGGTGCTGGGTATTGGATGTTGGTAGTTGGATATTGGATATTAGATATCGAATATTGGATATTAGATGTTGGAGAATGTGCTAGTAGTCGGGGCGCTACTAGGTAAAATTAAGTTAGTAGTTATTGAAATCATTTTGCCTAGGAATTATTTGTGAACAACTCTGCTCGGATGATAGCTAGATTTAGAAGTACTGATTCTGAGACGATAGTAGAGGCATTGATACGAAACTGTAGCAAACGTAGTTAGAAGGAGAACGGCAATATATATAGTAAAGTATTTAATTGGATATATAGATAACGGTTGATATACCGAGTTTGCATGCAAACAGAATAACAAGAAGGCGAGTTTCCTGCTCCTCAAACATAAACACGAATATCCTAGCTAACGTGACCGGTATCGTCTGGTAATCCCCCGGCGCAAGCAATCGATTCTATCGAAATCGCAGCTCTTCGGATAGTCTAGAAAATGAGAACATCGAAACAACCAAAAGGTCTGAAACGTCTATATTAAAGCACTTTGGTATGCTCGTTCGGTATATAAAGGCTTTTCACATCTTCATTCTCAACCCTTCTTTCCCAGCTTATATTCATTCACTGGCAGCTTAAATCATAACATTTTATCATCTCTCATGAGCAAATAGAGATCATGTAAAATGTATTATATCCTTAGGCATTCAATCCAAATACAGAGTAAAAATAAGGATTCATCTACTTCTAAATGCCTTAAAGCGTATACATCCACCCCTCCATACCCTCATTGAGGCGCCTCGCCTCCCGGGCCTCTTTGTTCCGCCGGACAAAGTACAGATCCATAATGATAATCAAGGCAATACTTGTCATCGACATTGCAAAGGTTACCCATACACCGGTCTAGCATCACACATCAGTTTCAATTGCACTATTAATTGTTCCCTTGAAGGAGAGTTGACTTACAGTATAGTGAGGGCTCTCCTTAGCCATGAATACCACACTAGCGATGATGCCACCTGTGCCACCACCGATGAGACAAGTCGCCGAGGCCACGGCCCTCTTAGAGTGAGACGTGATATTATTGGCTTGAAACGATAGGACTCCAGGAACACAAAATTGGAGGAATCCGACGCCTGAGTTCAAAAGATTTTCGTCAGGAAACTGCTTCGCGACAGACCAAAGAGAAAACTTACCGATGAATGCGCCAAAATACCTGACTGCATTTGTACTCGCGTACGCAGTGGTTAGCATACCCGCTGCTGTGATCAATTGGTGTATCGCAATGATAGGGCCTCGGGTCCTCAATCGATCGCCTAACCATCCAGAAAGCATGGCCATGACAGCAGCAAGAACATAGGGCGGCGCACTTAACAGCATCGAATCTGTCTGGCTATACCCCATGCCATCGCGGAGAATAATGGGGAGGAAGTAGCTATATGCATAACCTGGTAAAGTCGAGGCCATCAAGTTGAAGGCCCAGAAATATAACTTCCAGTCCTTAAGATGATTCAAGACTACAGCCATGGTGATCTTATCTTCGACTGCATCTCCTCGATCACTGTTGAGCCGCGCAATGATGAATTCCTGTTCAGGGCGACTTAGAAACTTATGCGCCCTGCTAGGGAAGTCAACAATGATAAACCGGCCCGCAATGCAGACCGCACAGGTGACGGCACCTTCAATGATAAAGATCCCTATCTCAGGCCGGTCAGTCTGAGCCAGTCTTTACCGCATGTGAAGATAAATAAACTAGGATGGTAGAATTCGGGAACAGAGTCAAAGTGGGTAACCTTACATCTCCAGCCGCTCAGTCCGGCCTGGCCGTCAAGTTTGCTGAGGGCAAAGGCTAAGATATTGGCGAAACCGCTCGCAATGACTGAGAGAATCCAAAAAGCAGACATCCTCTTGCCTACTTGAAAACGGGTATACCAGCAGGTGATAAGATAAGTACATCCTATTGACGTCCTTCTCAGCAAAACAGTAGTTAAGTAGAGTCAGAGCAAGGATCTGAAGCCACTCACCTGGCAGGAAGCCAGCTTCCATCACTCCAAGAAGAGCTCTGCAGACAGCCATTGTACCCCAGTGGTGGGTAAAGCCCATTCCGATGAGAATGACCCCAAAACCTAGACCCAAAAACGAGAGCCAATTTGCCGGGCCTACTTTAGGGAGGATGAGGTTCTATTCGAGGAGTATTAGTCGCCATGTATGGTTGAGTAGTAACCACGACAAGGGTAAACATACGCTGGGGATCTCACAGAGACTCGTGGGAATTAGCTGCGAATACCAGTGGCACAGGACTCAGATAACAGACTTACATGTACGCAACAAAGAAAACCATGACAATGACAGTATATCGATCCCCTACAGCGAGCCCAAGCTCCTCCTGCATACCAGCGACAAGAGCAAGGCCCAAGTTGGTTCGGTCGATCAGCGAGATAGAATACATGAGGCCCAGGATCGGTAAAAGTCGAAGGTCTACCCGGCGACTTGATTGATCAATGTCAGTGGTCCTGAACTATCCAATCGCCCGATGTATTCGAAGTAGAGGCGGGCGCTATACGTACGTTACTTTCTTCTGTTCTGTCGTGCTAAGACCCTCGTGTGTACTGCCATTTTCGACATGTACATGATCAGAAAGATCGTCTGCGTCCTTATGTTCCATTCTGGCAGGGCTGTAACGATGGTCGTTTAGCATGTAACCGGTATCAGAGGTGGAGGTGTGATTATGCGGCGTCATCACGTTTTTCAAGGGTTATTTCTAGGCGTGAATAATACCAGATCGAGCGTAACAGAACGAGAAAAGAACAGCAAGTAGTGCAGCAAGGACTCATTTTAAGAACCAGTAGGCATGTGGTATCACCAAGGGTGGATGAAGATAGACCTAGCAAGACCCATGGCATGTTCGGCTGGGGTAGAAGCAAAACGTGGGGTAATCTGCTAGCTTTGCTCCTTTAGGCATGGGGAGGCGGATAATCTATGGCTTCAGTTGATCAGGAGCCGGGTCTTGAAACTGAGTCAGGTAGATTGAGTCAGATGCCAAGACGCGATTCACCAAGTACGAATGCGGGGACGAATAAAATCATAGATGACACAGCGTATTGCCCCTCCCCCAGACATGCTAAAGTTACATGCTACATCTTCCACTTGGGCAATCGGAAACGCAGAAATGAACACTGTCTGGGGCCCGAGGTAGATCAATTTAGCCGAGGATCAAATCGAGTTTCATCAGATCAGTCTACAAATCTGCCAATAAGGTCATTTCGGTAGAGATCTGCACAATCGAAGAAGCCGGCTGGGTTCAATGAGCTGTTCCAGCGCAAGTTCCGTTGAAAGAAAAAAGTCTGCATGTAGAAACCATGGCAGGCCTTGACATGTCTTCAATATGGGCCAATTCAATAATCCCACCAGGCTCTACCGAACTAGATTGTCAACATATATGGGCCTTTCTAACATACCATCCTATTAGAAAGCAACGGTGACCATAATATAGGCCGCTATAGCAATGAAGACCGCGAGAAAAACGATTTATCTTGGACGGAGCTCAAAAATGAAGATTCGTGGGCCTTTTCCCGCTTCCGAGTTGACTATTGTGCAGTACATTTGATCAAGCTTGATGGTTCATCCGCGAATGACATTAAGATATACTGTTAGCTAAAACCATCAGAAACAAAATATATAATAGCTATAGCTTTGATTCCTTCCACACAGGAGATCTTTTGTCCACAAAAGCAGCCAATCCTTCACGTATGTTTTCACCCCGTTCAAGCAAGCTAAAGTACTGCCGGTGCCACTGCTCCGTGGCCTCCTCAACATTTGCTGTCTCCCAAGCTTGTCGTAAGCCGGCTCTCGCACAAATAACGGCGTCAGGACTGTTCTCTGCGATCAGTGATGCGTAGCGCAACGATTCATCAACGACCTTGTCCAAAGGAACAACCTTATTGACAATCCCCCATGATTGCATCTCCTGTGCTGAAAGCCTTCGTCCCGTGAGGACAATCTCAGAAGCCACTTGCATCCCGGCGGTATGTACGATCCGTGTGAGAACCCCGCCCGTAGGGGCCAGTCCGCGTTTAACCTCAGGAAGACCAAAGATAGCTGTGTCTGCTGCAATAACCAGATCACAGTTGACAGCGAACTCACAACCGCCACCAAAAGCCCAGCCGTTGACAGCTGCAATGATAGGCTTTTTTCCTTTTCGGCGCGTGAAGGGAGTGACGCCCTCTCGCACGCCGAACTGTTCTCCCTTATCCCCCTCTAGTGTACGCTGCCACTCCTTGAGATCTGCGCCAGCCGTAAACGCTCGCCCTGTTCCGGTAATTACCAAGACGCGGAGAGTAGGCTCAGCATCATACCAGTCTAGAACCGAATCAAGTTCTCGCAAGGCGTCTGAAGAAAGGGCGTTTAGGGAAGAAGGACGATCCATACGAGCTAGCAGAACATGTTTCCTTGCGTGGGAGAGCCGCAAAAAGCTTAGCCCGGATGGTGGCTCAGTCTTTGGAGAAAGTGAGGCCGACATGCTGAGGCTTCAGTAGGGATGAGGTGCGGCGGACAAAAGCAGGCTCGTGACGGCGTGATGGTGACTTTTTGGTTGCGGTGGCGATTGGGTGATGTGTTATTACAACTATAATTCAAGAGGAACATCAAGTCACCCTGGAATAGGATATGAATCTACCGGCTTTAATTGACTTTACCGTCAATCCCGAGGTTCAAAAAATGGGAAGCTTGGCAATTTCCCCGCCACTATACGCGTATATAGAAGTACCCCGCCTGTAGAGGTTCAAGACCTCAGGCGACCTCAAGATTATATGGCACACTTGCAAATAATTAACACCTACTTGATTGCACCTCGGCGCCCTGAAAATCAGGAGAATTCTGCCATAATGACTTCCTTAACAAAGTGAATTCATTTTAATCGAAGGAAATCTCGCCACAGGGAAGCGTTATATCTCGTGGTCCCTGATGGTCTTATCGAACCAATGCTTAAGGCGATAATGTCGCTGGCCTCCCAAGATGCTCGATGTATTGTAACAGCCTCGAGGGAGGCTTCTTCAAGTTCAGGGTGATTATTCCAGAGGCAGGCTGGCCACATATTGCCCCGGCCCTCTTCAAATCTGTATCTCTCAGGAGGTGTGAAGTGTCGGCGACTAAGAAGAGGCAAGGCTGCGTTCCAACTATGTCCGAGACTCGAGACTATATATCGAGTTGCTGTTACATTGTTTGTGCATTTGAAGCCTGCTAGTGTCTTCTCTCGAGCGAGACCTACCAGTCTCTAGATACAAAGACCACGGGATGTCGTCAGAGTTGGGTATATCTGCAGTTATCTCAGGAAAACATGTAAAGAAATCTCCTGCCATGGCCCAGGACCGGATATCCTGGAGTCTCTCATTAAACTCTGGCGATATATCATATCGCCCTGTATGGATATTGCATCTGTAGCAATCTCGAAACTCAAAAGGCCACAGAATTCGAAAGTTGCTGGTAAATACCTGCCAAAAGGTGTCTGAGCAATATTTGTGCTCGAAAAACACAAAACGTTCTCGCACTCCGGGCCTGGCATGAATGAGCTAAATATCATGATCTACCATTCTTGATTTACTTACCACACAAAAAAGTCGATGGCTGAAGAATGTGGAATCATTTGAGACGGTCTGCCGGATGTCAATAATCTACGATAGTCAACAAGAGAAAGGTATTTATACGAACCGACTCAAGTACCATAGCGGTAGCTTCGCGATTTGATCAGAATCAGGCTCTGCACGGCAGCGAAGGAGACGGTGCATCATTATCAGGATTGCAAGTCGTTCTACTTTCCCGCAGGATGCGAATTGTAGTTCATCGATTTTCCTTAGCGTCTTCCACAATACTGGCAGGCCCTTGGATTTTTCAACGGCATCCCAGCCATGCAAAAGAACCCGGACGGGGATATCTTCACTTAATTCATTTTCGGAGCGTAGCATTATGTCAGATAGTGGCTCGTTATAACCGAGAACTTCGTTCGCCAGGCGCCAGATGCTCGATTTTTGGATGCCACCGGGTTCCGGCTCTTTCGGAACGCAATCGCAAGTTGGCATAGTCAAGGATCCCATCAATTCAAGTGGTTGGTCGGAAAATGAGCCGTCTAGCAATGGTACAGCTTGCTCGCCAAGTATCATGGACGGCGAAGGCGCGTCTGATGAAGCAGCGCGATCACCCGATAAGAGCCTTTGAGCCATGAAAGGTTCGTGGTGCGCTTCGAGGTTTGCAGGGTTCGAGAGGGGATTTTCCATCATTTGAAAATTTGGAACACCTGGACTTCCATCGTGACCCAATGCGTTTTGATGAATGGCGGATTGGCTGGTGGTATTGGACGCGCTCTCCCCGGATATCGTTTCAATAACTTGTTCCTTAGGTTTAAGCGCCGCCTGTATGGTCGAGAGAGTTTTGGCAAGGTCGTCTCTCTCTTTACTCACGGTCGATAGCTGTTCCATGATGGCGGAAAGCTCCAAGCTGGGTCCGTGGCTCACTGCTTGCACAATCCCCTCGAGGTGAGCAATGCGTTGACGGGTCCGCTCTCGGGCAGCGCGTTGAGCCCGGCGGTCCAACTCTCGCTTCTTGGCTCGACGAACAAGGGCATCGTCTTCCGGGTGTGATGCTGGTGGACTCATCGCAGAAGGATTGAGAATGTGTAGGGATTTTTAGGTGGCGAGAAGCGAAATGTCATGCAAATCGAAGTCTGTATACAATGGGGAAGATTAATAAAGCGGGGAGATGCTAGATCTCGGTTAGATTCTGGGGAAATGTGGGGCCTGATATCTAAAGCTGGGTGAAATGTGGTGCATGTTGATAGAAACCGCTTAGTGAGTTAAAACTACCGTCGTCGACTCGTCGCACAACACACCTTGCTGTAAAGCAAAGAGCGACCGATCCAATTTCAAGACACCCTATGTGGAAAGTCACCCCAGTGTCACAAACGAATATAACGGGACATGGCCATTGTATCCTGTCTTCGAAGCAGGTGGGGGCGCTGACGTTCCCGCCGTCATATCTTCCTCTCAGACTTCAACATTCTGGTTTAGAGAATCTTGTGCTATAGGAGAATCCAGTGATCGACGACTAATGTAAGGAAGGAAGCTTAGTAGGTATTTATTATTACTAATTTATCTTAATTTTAAACAGGTAGTTATAATAAAAACTTACAAACTTAAAAGGTGTTAATAAAGTTCCTTGTTTTTAACCCTCCCTCTTTCCTACTTCCATTTATATAAGTATTCTATCTATCTAACGCAAGAGACTAGGTTACATATCATATTTACATACTACCAGAAATACGCGATGCCATCGAAACTGACCCTCGTATTCGCTCCGATATGGCTGCGGGATTTCCGGTTTTGGAAAGAGCCGAAAATAGGGGCGAAGCTGAGACTTTTCTTTTTTTTAAAGCCGCGACACAACACCCTAAGATTAAATACGTCTGACGAGTGGCTTATAACCCTCGGAAACCCCCCTGAAATTTTTCCACGATCATCTACTGAGAGAATCCCTGTCTTACACCCGCTTTCCGATTCGATCTTTTACTCTTGAGTCTTACCTTTCGTGTTTCACGCTTCGTTGCCATATTCGCACAACCCTATTCATGTCTGAAAGCTTTTGGGTCAATCCTGCCGACTTGGGCTGGGTCAATCCCGATCTAAAAGAATTTGGAAATCCACTCGTTTTCGCAATACTCTACAAGAGATGCGGTATTGAAGAAGTCCGCCATCGTTTGCATGCAAAGGAGGGGGGCTTCAGTGTTGATGAGCTGTCGGAGGCTATCTATCATGCCAATAGCCCACAAACTTTCAACTTGCTACTCGAAGCGGGAGCCAATATAAACTTGCCGCAGTCTTGGGGAGAGACTATTCTGCACAGAGCAGCTAGAATGGACAACTTGGAACTTGTGCTTATGTTATTGGAGGTTGGGGCTGATATCACTGCAAGAGACAACAAGGGCGAGACGCCGTTACATGTAGCAGCTGAGGAAGGATCGCCACTCGCGTTCCAAGCCCTTGTCGACGCTGGCGTAGACCTGGAGGCTGTTAACAATACGGGCGAAACACCCTTGATCAGCTCAGCACGGAAGACACAACGGCTGGATGTTCCGCCACTCCTCGTCCGAGCCGGCGCCGACTTGAACGCTACGACCTATAGTGGAGAATCTGTCCTGGACGCAGCGGCTGGTTATCCCGTCCTGGTCGAGTTCTGGAGGAATGCCGGTGCAGGGAGAAGAACAGCGCCAGGATAAGCCTGTAGAAGGCGTGCTCACCTTAGTCTTTCTTCTAGTGGCACAGGCTCAACTATGGGTGACAAGAAAGCGGCCCCCATGTGATCGTTTTAGGTAGAACCTTCAATAATTTAAATATCTTATTTCTAAACCTTTAGTGATAATTATACATGAGCATGATAAGGTTATTAGTATATCTTATTATACTTAGCTACAAATAATTGGATTTCTATGCTATGTAATAAGGTAAGTAGTATACTAGCCTTGTAATATATGTTTAAACTATTGTATTATAACAATATGTAAGTAACTCCTAGTACTGTCAGCAATTGCACTGTTACAAACTCTCTTCAGCTCCTCTAAAGCCTACTATAGCTCCCTAGCTTACAGCGCCTCTCAGCAAGTGTTACAATTACATGTATAAAGAATAGAGAAGAAGGTAGATTCTCATAATATTGTTCAGCTATGTGAAGCTTTTTTTGTCTCTAGCAATCACTTCACTCAAGTCTGATAATAACCCTCATTCCTTGACTCCCAGGCTTTGGACTGGGGGTTACATAATCCGCCCAAATAGCGACATCTTCCTTCGTTGTTTCATAAAGCTCAATTGTAGGACCTCCCTGGACCTTCTTACTCGGGTCATAAGGAGTATACTTCCTCCAAATGCCAGCAGTAAAGGTCTGCAACTCCTGGTAAGCCAAGTTCATACCAAGACATTGTCTTCCACCTTTACTGAAAGTCAAGTGTCGGTGCATCAGCTTGGGATCTTCAAGGTAACGATCTGGTCTGAACGTATCGGGGTCTTCGAAAAGTGATGGATGGCGGTTAACCAGCGGCGCTGTCATGCCAATCGCTGAGCCCTTGGAAAGAGTGAGTGTTCTACCATCAGGATACTCATAGACGAGATCTTCATTAGGCGCCACACGTTCTTGTCGGTGGGTTGCGCTGGGGTAAAAGCGCAGCGCCTCCTCGATCAGTGCATTCAGGTATGGCAGACCATCCAGTTTGACCGGGTCAGGGGGCTGCGTGGCATCTGGCATTACAGATTCGAGCTCTGCACGGAGACGCTTGAATATTTCCGGCTGCGTGAGAAGTTCATAGCAGATTGACACCATTGTTACGGCCGTGGTATCTGAGCCAGCGACTGCTAAAACCATTGCTTCATCCACCATTCTCGGCGTCGCTTTTTCAGCCTCTGGGACGTCGCTACGTAGGATGTCATCGAAGATAGTGCGTCGCTCTGGGCTCTCCTTGGATCCTCGGATACGTTCAATGATTTTCTCGAGATCCTAAACCACAAGTTAACAATTGTTCATGCTTACCACGCTAGATATCTTACCCAGAGAAAGCGTTGAAAGTGTAGAATGCCTGGATCCAAGCGATGCATGATAGCGGGAGGCATCCTAATCATCGCTTGCATCAACCCGTGGAAATGCACACTAACGTGAGTAGCACGTTCTTGATTCAGGAGCTGAAAAAAGGGCCGGTTACAGTCTTCCATGTCTAGAAACTTCTGACCTATGCCACCAAAAGCATACGCCTGGATTACGTCTTTGGTCGCTGCCTGCCACGGGGCGTTCATGACGATTGGCTTCCCTTCCTTCGCCCAGCCTTCAAAGCGACGATGTAGGTTCTCTAAAGTGTCGTTCACGACAGGGACAAGCCTTCGAACATTGGCCTGCGAAAAGAACTTGCTAAGGAGGGCCCTTCGTTGTCGATGTAGATGGTGGTCGCGCGTCGGTAGCATAGATAGATGCGTTGTGAACATATTCAGTACTGCCTGAGCCCGTTCGCGCACCAGCTGTGGCGATTGTGTGTATAATTTATCGATAAAGGCCGGATCGTTGACATGGACCGTATCAGGTTTGGTGCGCACAACTGGTCCATACTGCTCATGAAGTTCCTTGATCTTCCATATGAATTGACCACCTTCGATAATGTCATAATATGCACAGTACCACGAAGTGAGGGCTGCGAGCTTGGGACCAGGGACTTTGGCTAGAGGATGGAAGTATAAACGGTAGATAGCCCTGAGAATGAGGTATCCAACACTCAGCTGGAGCAACGAAATTATGATGGCCATTTTGTAGGCGCTCCTTCGTAATCATCTGTTGAGGACAATAGGAGAACACGCAAAGATTCTAGAGACTGAGGGGTCGTCCGGCACTTGAAATACTCTCTGTGTATGTGGACCCTGCTAATCTTTGAAAGGAATACGGCGGTTTACAATAGTGCGTGGACCCTGTAATTTCCACTAACTAATAGCGCTTACTACGTGATGTGATGTCTTAGCTTGTGATTAACCGAGTATAGCTTCCTCCGCTTTATCATATACGACTAGCATGTAACTTTTATCTCTTCAATTAAGCAACACCTAAAGCTGCAATAGAGTGTTCTCCTTCGACGGAAAAGGCTCTTCAATCAGGTCGAGTCAACTTGCGGTATTATTATTAATTATGCAGGATATGGAGTAGTCAAGATGGCTTCGTGTACTTCAATGGCTCCGGCTACAAACGATTCAACCCTTGACTAGCCAGTCAAAAGGCACGCAATGTGCTTTACGAGTACGTTGTTGGGCGGTAAACCCATGTATGTTGTGCTTTTACCCTGATTGAGGAACCAATCCCTACCGCGCGGACTCAACGCCGTGTTTGAAGCTATCAATCACCGAGATATCTGTGACGAATCAGAGCTGAGGCGATCCGAGCAAGAGTCCGAAAAGGGATAAGCGTTAACCCAAAGGATCAACGGCAACTGGCTCACTTAAATGTGGATCATTTCGGCCCCAGAACCTTGAGATGCTAAAGACTGCAGGGGTCGGTAATATGTAATGATATGGCTCAGCACTACCGGTATATAAGCGGTGATCTCCTACTGACAAATGATCAGAAGGGAAAAGTCCAGTTTTCTAAATATCCTGATTTGAAACCGGAGCTCTATTAATTGGTACCTTCTATCGTACCATACCAGCAACTGATAAGAAGGGATGCTCTACTATCTAGCTTATCAGCACATACGGATTTAAAATGTGATATATTCTGACCCCTGCACGCTGCAATATGTTTACCTAAACATCCTTGCCCCGTCGGCTCAGTTGAGATACTATTGGTTCTTAGAAGTTATAAGTCCTTGCGGTGGAATCTCCCTTGTACTTCCAAACAACGTGGGCTATTCACGGACAAAGTTGCATTCGCTTCCTTCTGCCCAACCTCCGATAGGATTCTATAAACCTGTCCAACTGCCGGATTATGTGGGCCTCTCGTCAGCGTGCCCTCCTCGCAAGGGGCAGCTGCATCGAGAAGTATGATGATTTATAACACAGACCAGCCCTGCTTCTTCCTTGCAACATGCGACTTAACCCTCGACCGCGGCTATTCCCTTGTCATCCCGGGCTAGCTTAGCCCGGTTAAAATCATCATCCGTAGGTAATTGCAGGTTAACCGCTGTAATGGGAGCTGCGGTAACATTCAAGTAGCCATCGCCTTCAAATGCCAATATATGACCACCGCAATCTTTGTCTGCCGAGAGGAAGTGAAGATGGTCACCAGCAACACTGATGCCCTGCATAAAGGTAGGTGACCTGAAACCAATAATAGTGCCTCTGATATCTTGAAATGAATGCGAAGCCTGACGTTTTCCAAGCTCGGCAAGGCTTTCGCCTGGGGATTGTTGACCTCCCACGGTTCGAACAGTCACCGATTTAAAGAGGCCTTCGACTCTGAAGGCCAAGTAGTGGTTTTTTGTTCCCGGCAGAAGTTGTGATAGTGTTTCTGCCAAAGCGTCTTTGTTTTGTAGTTCTTTCGAAGCTGTTGCCGTGGGCTCGAATTTTGTGATCATGGCAAAAGGAGCTGTCTGCTCTGCGCAAGCCTTGCTATCAAGTGCAACGACAGAACCATCAACTTTCATATCGTAGATGGTGCCGTCAAGAATGATCATCTCGCCAACCATGTGTCGAAACGTGCCAAGGCCATGGTCACCGCGTGCAAGGAGGTCTGAGATGGCAATGCCAGTCTCGGCTACTCCATCCATGAGAGCTGAGACAACGGAATATTGAAAGAGATGATTGGGTGACATATTTGGAGGTAATTTTATCCGTAACAAGGGTGTGGTGATGTGTGGGATGGTTGGGGATGAGAAAGGCTTGTACTTGATGACGGAATTCCGGATGTTTGGAGTGGAGAACAAACAGCCAATGATGAGCACACTTCGAAGATCATTACGTCATTGGAGCCGATCAATTCTCTGATGTGGAAAGTGACATCAAGCTACCCTATATCAAGCAGGAGTAATACTATGGAATGTGCTCAGGGCATCATGTAACGCATAAAAGCCCAGCTTGTACTCTGATTAAGCACACATTTCTCCTTTCTAAATTGATTCTTCATTATCCCATCATCATGCCCACGTAGGTAACTCAATAGTGATGGAGTATTATTGCGTCCTTCTGCTGAAGATTGGTCATGTCCGTGCGGTGAATGCCGGTAGTTTCGAGGTCGAACTCGAGACTCAACGATTGGAGTCTCTGAGGGCTCCAGTTTTATTACTTCACTCGAACGGTATTGGCGTCGTTGATAGACAGAAAGACTAACAGACTTGACTGGCAAATATTATCGAAACGAATCCTCACGCCTATAGCCCGATGATGAAAAACGGCAAAAACAATAAATCCCCGAATAGCTCAGCTGGAAGAGCGTTCGGCTGTAATTGATATATCACATCTCACCGAAAGGTCACTTGTTCGATCCAGGTTTCGGGGATCCAGTTGTCTTTTTTTGCTAGTCAGTAAACGAATCCAGTCATGGGCATTGCAACTTGCGGCGACATAAACAACTGTCGCGTATTTTAGTCAACAGTGCTTCACTCTTTTATGTACAACCCTTTCGAAAGTATTATCTTATTATGTGTCCCTGTTTGAAAGCCTTAGCGAAGAGAAGTTGGTGAGGTTTATCTACAAGCGCGGACGGTCGGTAAAACTCTGGCGCTTGGCGCGCCCTCGTGTTGACGTGTCTCTGCTCGCGTATTGAGTTAAGAACGCGTCTTGAGTGTGGCTTTGACGCGTAGTTACTTTATCAAGAGGCTGTGGCAGGTGGAAGCATTCAGCCACTGTGGCGGCAAAAAGACAGGAGGTGCTTATTTGGGAAAAGCGGATGATTGTGGGTACGTACCTACTCTACTCAAATGTCGTGGTTTCTTCTCCTGTACCGCTTTCCAGTTGTTCTGCCTTTTTGCAGGGTTTTTGGAACCTATGGTGGATGTCGAGATGCCAGGCACAAATGTGTATTGGTGAGTTTTGTCTTTCTGCATTTTTGCCAAGACGAAGAATTGGAACTAAAGTGACAAGATCAAGGATTCCGACCATACCCTTCAGGTGATGGCTGAAGAGTTATCGGATATATCTAGGCGTGTTATGAATGGTGGAAGGGCTATCAACAGCAAGGAAAGAAAACTCGCGAGAGATATATTGAACAAGCTTGTCACCGCTGGTTATAAGATTTAGATGAAGACTTGGATGGCAGTTTCCTGAATTGGATACATTCATAGGTCTGTTGGTACATTAATACGTTGTTTTACGAAACGCGAGCAGTCATGAGATACCCCCAGACACCTACCACCGAACAGTTGGTGTTTTTGATTTGATTGGCTGACACGATGAAAATTCCACTCGTCTCGTCGATGCGAATGTGAGTCAACCCGTCAAAGGGGGTATTTCTAGTGCTTCACGGCTGTTGGTAATCAGATATGTGATGCGATATTGGTACTTATCGCTTGGTGTAGTCTCTTATGCATTTAAGTCGTCTGGACATGAGTCTCCCTTCTTATTATCTAGTGGCATTCAGACTCAACTGGCCCGACGACGCCAAGCTTCTTGCCGTTCCCAAAATCCAGTAAAAGAGTTGAAAGATGCAATGACCTATGCCAAAACCTCGAAACCAACCAAATCCGGCGCCCAAGTGCCAGAGGAAGAAGCTGTAAAAGTGACCGTGTTGTTGACCCCTTTGACAAATCCATCAAGGAGGATGGTCAATCGACCAGATTCAAACCAATCACCTCCAGCATTTGGGAAAGCCCAGCGCTTTGCATCCGCCCCGTTGACTGAGATCGACATATTTCGAGTGTTCGTTTCCCAGTCACCGATAGTGTGATGATATTCATGGTTGATATAGTCGAGGCCAACATATGCCGATCCGTCCTTTGGTGCACTCACAGAATCAAAGGTAACCTTGGCGCCTTTACCAATAGACGCAACCTTCTTGTTGACTGGTAGGCATTCATCATCCTCGCAATTGACAAGTTTGGCTGAACCCTCGAGAGATGCATCTGAAGCTGAGTGATAACCAGTGGACTTGGGCAGCGAGGCTTGCTTGATATCTGACAAGACAAGGAGTCGTAGTTCATGCGATGCAAGTTCGAACTTTTGAGTTCCTGAGATATCGACGTCTTTATGAGCCCAGACATCGCGTGCTGATGCCTTCTCAACACCAATAAGACTCAAGTCGACAGAAACTGTTTGAGTCTCATTCTTCCAGTTCGCAACACCGAGGACCTTGCGGTCGGAAGAGAGATTTCCAGCCCATAAGTCCCACTCTTCTTCAGTGTATCGAATTACCAGCTCAGCTGCTTTGCCCAATGAATCTTGGTTGATGGCGATGACCTCTTTGTTGGACATGACTTCAAGAGAATCAGAGGGAATTTGCTTAGCATCCATGACTCCTCCAATAATGAGAGGTGATTTCATCATCGACCAAAAGCCAAAATGAAAGCGTTCTTCCTGGTGAGAAAGGGCATTGAGTCCGATACTATTCTGATCAGCAACTAGCTCTATCCAGGAGTGGAAAAAACGTACATCAACATGTCCAGGTCGGCAAAAGCACCAGGACGGTTGTACTTGGAATGAGCCACAGCCTGGTTCGTGATGCGCCAAATGGCTCTCCATGCATTAAAAATATCATTGCTCATTCTCCAACTATTTCCTAGTGGGGCGGCCCTAGGGTCTGTTAGAGAAGAGCATGTAATATGCTCAAATGACTTACCATTGTGGAACATCTTCACCAATACCCCACTGGCACAGAAAGTATTGAATGTCGCGATCGGTCTCATTAATAGCTGCCGCCATTTTCACGAAGCGATCGGGGCTTTTTGCTTCTGCGGAGTCTGAATCCACCATTTCAGTCTTTGATGTTGCATAGCAGTTGTCGTATCTAAATAGTGCATTAGTGGGAGGAATGAGTTATTAAAATACGAGACAACTCACTTGAGGGTATCGCCTCCCCATTCGGCAAATGACTTGGCATCTATCTCCTCGTATCCTATAATAATCAATCAGTTGCCCTCACTTATATAGATCATGAAACAGAGGAAGTGTCATACCTAGCGAGGCGGGTATATCGGTTGAGCCACATTGAAGATACCCAGCTCCAGAATAAAGGCCAAATTCAAGACCGAGATCGTGGATGTAATCCCCGAGAGCTTTGGGACCAGACGGGAACAAAGTCGAGTTCCATTGCAATCTACCCTCATCGTCTCTGTCTCTCGATGGCCATCCACAGTCCACTGTGACGATAGTATAGCCAAAGTCTGAGAAACCTAGGTCCACAAGTCCTTTGGCATTTACTTTGATGATGTCTTCTGAAGGCCGGCAGTTATAGTGATTGTAGCTATTCCATCCCATTGGTGGAGTCGGTGACTTGACTGTCTTGCCGAAGGTGCCAGGTAGACTGGCGAGAAGCGCCGAAAGCATGAGAGTTGACATGGTGGTAAAGTTATGAACCAAGGAAATGAGGACAATAATCGCTCTCTTCAATAAAAACTTGGGCAAATGCGAGAGTCTGATGATACTTATACGAAGAGGGAATTAGCATGTCTAGGACCTGGTCCCATTTGGGATCGGAATTGTTGATCATGTTCAGATCATACGAACGGAGTATATCAAGTAAAGTCTATGACACGATGGTTGGGATTCAATAGGTGCGCTTCATTGGCGTCGGGTTAGTTTCCGTCTGGAGAACTACGATCGCTCCGTAAGGACCATAACTCCTCTTTTAAACGAATAGTAACGATTGCTCATAGGCGCGCATACTTTAAGGTTACATGTTGATCATGTACTACAGGGTTTCCTTTGCGGGGAACCCGTCATCTCCAAGTCTGGGGTTACATTCTGGAAAAGCCTCGGCAGTAGAAACAAGTTGCAGCCGATGAGCGGAGAAGTCGACGTCGAGCCTATAATCGCTAAAGCAAAGAAGATATAAAAACAGAAAAGGCGTGAATATGGCGATGAAAAATCTCTTGAAAACTTTGGAAGAGTTGAAATCGCTAGTCAGCATCCAAACCAAAACAGTTTGGCGAAACACTGAGTATCGTGCCAGTGGGACATGTTAAAAGCGATCTGCGATTGGTCCTTTTACGATGGTAGATGGTTTTTGAAGCGCTTCGCATCGGAGACAGCTCTGGGTTCCTGCACCATTAAGGTGACGAGAAATCTATTATTTTCATTATTCAAACCAAATCTTATGTACATAGTAGTAGCTTGATTTTCGCATTACTTCGTAGAAGCGTTTGATGTTCCTGTATCGATGGTGCTACAAGTATCTATCAACGTTACCACTACTTGAACACTTTGCTTCTCGAAAAAACTACTCTAACGAATTTTTTCAGCCCTAAATGACCTATGCAATGTAACAGCCTATCTGCCAGGCCTGATCCCTCATCTTGAGCGAGTATTGTTGGAGTCCGGTCAAGTCTCGCAGACCTTGCAGGTATCACGAATACGAGGGGTGGAAATCACCGAAATGTAACGTTGTGTGAAAATAACCCTTTCCAAATTTTCTTAGATAATAGCGAGGATAGTTGGCGAATGTGAGACGTGTTCAGCCTGCATGGCCAATCTGCTGTAAGGCGCTGACTAAACAGGCTATACATCCAACTTCATATCATACGGTCTCGTGGCAGCTTTTTGCTCTAGTCTAGAAATCGAATAATGGCTTTGAAACACAATATTAGACGTGATGGGCTGAGTAGATACATACGAAGAGGCTGATAAACTAAGTCAACGCCGCTTGCGGTAGTTTCCGTCAACCGGCTCGACTATCCGTCTACCGCAGAGTTACGAGATTACTTCAAAATACTAGGTTTCGTATACATTCACTGGCACTATACTTTCACGATTGATGAGATACTTATCAATTTCACAACTTGAGAAACATTCAGAGCTGGAATGAGCCTCCAGTCTCGCCCATTTCTTCCGAGCGGGGTAGTGAGAGTTGGTCTGAGATCAAGCAGCGCCACGAGGATCTGGCGCATGCAGAGTTCACCACACAGTAAGCAAATCACACAATTGTGTGATTAGAGGCTTTTATGTGCAACTGTATTGCGCAAGCTCGTCCTCAAAACTTCAGCCTTCATATCCAGAAGCATGATATTGGCGACAGACACGTGTTACTGGCTGGCCAACACAGGAATGTGAATAGCCAATGTGAGAAATTAACTGCCTTCGACATTCTTTCATAGATGATCTCGGAAATTTGATTCTGATCATGTAGTGAGAATACGGGTTCGTCTTTCACATGAGATTTTGTTTGTATGTGTATTGCTGGATACGAACGTCTATAAGAAGACCGAAGAGCCCAGGTAAAAAGCCGATCAATTGCCTCACAACAATCTCATTCACACGACAACAACTTGACATTTAAACTATCATTCTAAAACTAATCTTCAATCCATTTCCATCTCGCAACATGCCTTCATCTCAGCTTCCTCCCCTCGTCCACCGCCAGTTGGTTCCTGCAGACAGCGTGTCTGCCTTCTATGACAACGAGGCCGACATGCTTCTGCTCCAGGCCACTGGAAAGCATGTGGACTTCACTAGAGACATAAATTTCCACCGTCTGCCCTTCACTGGCGGGCTCCTATTCGAGCTTCACGGCTTAGTAGGCCCAATTATCCAGGGAGAGTCCCCCTATGATATCACGGATGGCTTCAACATCGACCTTCCCAGCGCCGCTGACCCATCCAACACTGTGGTTATCAACACTGCCAACAAGAAGGGATGGGTTGTACCTATCCAGTACAGCAAGCCTAGCCCTACACAGCCGAAGTCTTCTACCAACGGTAGTGCGAACTCTGATGTGCCAGAGTTCAAGACAGTTGCTGGCGACCACACGATCATCGTACCTCTCAACAAACCCTACACCATCAAGCAAGGCGACCACTTCAAGGGCAAAGGCGGCGCTATCAACCTTGCCTTTGACGATCAGTATAGCAACCTGGCCGATGCCAGTATTGAAGACGGCAAGATTGAATGGACTTTGGTCCCTTTCCAGACCGGCCAGACTGAGGTCGCTGTGTTTGTGGGCCAGACTGACCCTCCCTTCTTCTACCGCGTCAACTACAACGTGGAGATAGTCTCGCCCAAGGACTCTGTCACACCCAAGGCCAAGGCGACTGTTTCTGTGTCTGCTGACAAGAGCAATGGATACTCGACCAACGGTTCGCAGCAAGCCCCCAAGACTGATGGTCTTCCCCTTTCGTGGGATGGCTTTGTCAACATCGGTTACAATCTAATCAAGAAACAGTACTCTGATGCTGCTCTTTACGAGATCGACGCCACCCCTGTGACACGCAAGCCGGTCAGCAACGAGTGGGGTCTTGTTAACAACCGCATTGTTTGTGGCCTTAGCGGTAACAAGACTGCCATCATCCAGTCGACTGGATGGGGAGAGTTTGGCCCCATTCAGGTGATTGACTCTCCTTGGTTGGGAGATGCCGCCATCTCCTGGCCCGTTCCTTTGGAGATTCACGATGCGTTCTCTATCCTCCGAAAGGGAGGCTATAAGCAGCCAGTCGAGGCAGTCACTTTGCGTCAGCCTGTGTACCCTGGAGATGACCAGCCTTTCTACATCTTCAGCATCGGTAACGAGTTCATTGCTGTTGGGGTCAACGATAAGAAGATTCAGAACTTTGGTGTCTCGGAGCACAAGATTCAGAAGGCTTAGATTGCTACCTTGTTTTCTTATTGAGTGCTAGGAGAGAGTAATAACTTGCAGTTCACACTTTGAGATATGTGTCATCAGTTACTAAGTCATCATCAACATGTTACCAGTCTTTATGAAGCTCATAAATTGCTGCAACGAGGGTCCTGTTGATTCCCTAGTGACTCATACTATCCCTAGCCTAGAAAAAGAAACGTTGAGAGGGAATGGTTAGATCATGTAGACTCGTCAACTACCTCCAATTACCCTGGTCCCAACTATCTCTTTCCATAATATCATCCACCAAGCTGTGGTGGCTTACTGCTCGCGAATGCATATTACCAGCTCTCAGATCCACCTGATCATATTCATCAATGAGATGCCGTACGCGGGTACTCTTATCGGGGCTGACAAGCAAGAACTTAATAGTCCCTCGCCCTTCATATGCAGACTTTTCGTCCCTGCATACTAGGAAGCAGTTGATAATGTCCATCAAATCATGAACCCAGTCGTTCAAACTAGTCTCGAAGTGAGAAACTCCATCGATAAAACAGTAAATTGGACAGTTTGAACTCAGTTGACAGACGAGCTGTTCAAAGATAGAACAAAGATATACCGTGCTGAAACTCCATGTCCCAGGTCCATCTCTGGGGAGTCTCAAGTCTAAGAACTCTTCGTCGGGCCATTGACGCAGAAGTTGATCCACTAGACTGCGTATAAGGCCGTGAGGACCATATAAACCATTGTTAGGGTCGAGATGCTGCCCAGCAAAAAAGTATAAAATGATACGCGGGGTCTGTGGTAGTAACAATGATTCTGAGTCAGATGCCTGATCGATAAATGTTTTGACAAGCCCAGCACAAGTGAGAGAAGTGGGTGCCAGTCTTCCAATACTTTGGTCACTGCAATGGCCATCAACAAGTAATATGTCGGAGTCAGCACTCATGAACCACCTGCAGAATCTTTGCGTTTCGAGAAGATACTTGGCTCGGGCGAGAGCCGTTACACTGAAGTCGTGATATCTTTGAAGGATATATCCCAGTTCGCGCGCATGAGCCCGTCGTTCGTCCACGGTGCAGATAGCCTCCATAACGTTCTGTCTTATGGATCTCTGCGCAGTGAATGATCGATCGACTTGTACAACTATTTCGATGGTTAAAAACAGCTTCCTTACTTGGTTTTCATAAACTGACCTGGATTTAAGCTTCTAGCTCGCATTATATCCTCAATCATGGAATAAAATGGGTTCATGAGCTCCGTCAACGCATGGGTTGGAGTAACATCATCTGCTTCTCGCTGCGCCTGTGAGAATTCCTCTTGCCAGGCGAGGATTTTGTCCGCTTTTTGATGCAAAGTTGTGATATTGTCGTCAACACCTCCAAGACGTTCCCGCAGAGAGGTCATACCCTGGTCAAGGTTGTCGTGTAGAAGTTGTACTTTGGTTCCAGTAGTCGCTATTCCTTGTGTATTCAAATCCCGTCTGCAACGATCCAAATTCTTTTCCGCAACCTCGACTGGTTTCAATATATTCTCTACCTCGGCTACTGGGTCTCCAAATACGGATTTAGTGAATTTCTTGGCTTCTATTTGAAGTGAGTGTTCATCCATAGACGAAAGTATAGGTATCGTGGCATACTGGAATCATTACTCCGTCGCAGGAGAATATTTATCATGGACGGAATACATTTGACTAACTCGTCGTGCAGACACTGAACAGCTGAGAATAGAGATTGGTCCTCAGGATAATTTTGGCGTAGTTTTCCTGCATCGACAACGGAGACGGGCATTGTTACAAAGCTTTCAAGGATCTTGTCGCGAGCGCTTGACCTGTCTTGAACGGCCTAATCCCATGTCAGTCAGTCGGTATCTTGCCACGTCGTCATTCCTTAGATCTGATTAACTTACTCTAAAGATGATCATGAAAGCTCCCTTGATTAGTCCCATCCCATCATCTTGTGGTATGCCTTCCAATAAAGGTTTCAAGTTCCTTGTGATGTCTTGACCCTTGCGTAAGAACCTTCGAAGAGGATTATTCCTCGCGCTCCTCCAATAAGATGTCTTGGCCTGTTCGAGTTCATGGAAGACCTGGCTCCATGAACATTTTTCAAGATCACAAGTCGACCAGAAGTTGTCGCCAGATTCAGCCGCCTGAACTGCCTGGTATCTTTGGATTGCCTCCTTCAACTCACTGCTGCTAGTTAGTAGCGCTCAATTAGGTGAGATACTGACTGTGCTTTTGCTCATGGCATGAGAGGAAGTATAACTTGGATAGCCTACTCCTCCAAATGCGAATCTAGCTGCGGACCGCCTTTGTGGTCCAGTAAAACATCATAACTTACATGGACCCTAGTTTATCCACAAACTGGGACGTGTTTTTGTCATATAATGGCTGGCGTGCGGATAATGAGTCGATGCTTTTCGCCGGATCATCACGGAACCACGACTGAAAGACAGAAATCTCTCTATCGTCGTTCATTCGCTCTCGCAGGGTTGAAGGAAAGTTTTTCTCAAGGCCTGCCATTTTCTAGTACGTCAAATATTCAACCTTGATATTGGCTAGCCGTGTTGATAACAGAACAGTTTCAACCGCAACAGTCGATGATTTGGTTCTTCAATTTGAGAAACGAGACTGATTTGTGAAGAGACGCGAATTGACTATCCTAACCAGGGCCCAGAAGCGGGGGCACGGTGGTCCCTGTTCGTTGAAAAGAAGCTGATTTGCTGAGCTCTGCTATAGAACGCAGTTGAGTCTATCCCTGCAATTCTTGGGCGCTTAGTCTCGCTCGTTGTTGCCGGTTGTTCTAGGACACAATAAAAATGACTGCTCACCAAAAAGACCTCACCGACATGAAATGATTACGCCAAGGCTTTTCGCATGCTTACTGCATAAAACTTTTCAGGTCAAAAAGTATGGATTAAATCAGGATCGGAGATAACACTAGTAGCCGCCGAAACATTGCCTGCAGCGTAACACTTTCAAATTTGATATGGACGTTGATTGGCCGTTTGGTTACAGCCAAGACAGTTTGGGGGCTGAAATGTGTCCCTTGACAGGCACTCTGCATGAGGCAATTATCTTGCAAAGCATTTGGTACTCTCGACCCATGTTGGTGGAGAATGCACAAGTCCTACGCTTCTTGTTGGCTTGATTCATCTGAGGGATCTTAATCCTTGACGGAAACCGCGGCTCCAAGAAAATGGCATTGCGACAGGTTAGACCAGGTTGGGGTTTCCTATTTCTCATCTTCAGTTACACGTGTACTGGACTCACTTTGTCTTTACACTATTTTCTTAGACCTTGGTACGCTGGTCCATTCGATTGTTCTCTGGGGCGCTTTGATCAATTGCCATGGACGAGTCAACGCAGCAAAGCCAGGATGAGGTCACTTGCACCCCGACTCCCCCTCTCGAAAATGCTCTGGCTGAAGTCTCAATCCCTTCAGAAACGCAAGAAAAATCCAACGACCAGACTCAATCCCTTGAATTTGAAGGGCAAGACGGTACTGGCCCCGTTTCTGGTCAGGATAAGGAATCTTCAACCCAACAGAACGACACTGGTAAGTAGGATCAGCTGTTCGGGATGCTCTACTAACCTCTCGCCTAGAAGAGCATACAAACAACTTCCCATGGTCACAGCCATCATCATCCACTGAGTTAACCAGCGCCGTCGCGTATGAATGGCTACAGGACATGTCATCTCGCATCACGAAGCTCGAAAGCAATATTCCAAAAGAGGAAGAATACCACGAAGAAGAAAACAGTAGCTCAAGTCCTGATAGTGAGCAAGTGACTGAAACAATCAGAACAGAGCCAAAGGTACGCGATTGCAACTGGGAACACTTCAAGAATCGATATTCAAACGAAGAATGCACGTATGCTGTCGAGGCGCTTCTATCTGGAAATGACCTGGACGATGAAATGGAAGAGGAACAACTTAGACGACTATCGCACGATGAAAGAGAAACATTCGTTGAGTCTAGACCTAGAAAGCCGTCTCGTCGAGCGGAGGCAGCAAAGGAGCTTGGAAAACAGCGGATTGAACGTGTTCGAATCAATTCGTTGGCCGTTTTAGCTCTTCTGAGAAAAGTAACGGGAGAGACCTCTTGGTCTAACAGGCCGCACACTTTCTTAAGACCATTCAAGATTCTTGTTCACTTTCATGACAAGATGGAAGAGGAGTTTTCCAAGTTACAAGCAAAATTTGGTACCTCTGATCTCAACAACGGCTTGGGCCAGAAGGAAGCGTCAGCCAAAGGCTCAGATGCTTCCAAGAAACAGACTGAGCCGGAGTCAGTCGACGGAGACAAATTGGACAATTCTCCAAATTCAGGTACCCCTGAGACGACAGACTCGGCCCAGAAGCCCATTCATACTGTACATGAAGAGAAAGATTCAAAACACGAGAGCAAAGGGAACCGTTCGTCTAGCAAAACCGATGCTATTCTGGATTCGCTCGACTACAAAGCATACGAGGAAGTCAAAGCATATATGGATTTTGTCAAAACAAGGCTTTTACCAGAGTACCACAAGTTTGACAAGCTCGATTACACCCATCGACCCAAGGTTCAATACTCTGACTTGTGGTCTCTCCTCCGCCCAGGGGAACTTGTATTTGAGAGAGATGACTCCAAAGCCAACTCTTCGCGCAAAGGTCTCAGCGCCCATCGCCCAGCCGCAGGAAAGCCTGGAGGAAGACGTCTATGGAGGATCTACATGATGTCGTCAGAGGGAATCGACTGGACCCTTCAAAATTTGGAAGAGTCTGGCGAGCTGCGTCGTTACACGATGAATGAACCAGTAGCCATCACGGTAAGCGCCTACTACATCGACTTCGATGGGACGTCATATAGAGGAGTTCCGTTCAATTTTACAATTGCCTGGTTTGACGGCGAGAAAGACATCACGAAACTTGACGTTTATCCAATTCGATTCGAGTACGACTACCAAGACACACTTCGCAACCTTCAAGAGCGAGGACAGCGGTTCCAAAATCTTCTTCAGACACACGTTGCCGTCGCACACGATGGTTGGACCTTAACTCACACCCCCGGTGGTAACCTTCTTGACGAAGAAGCGGGTGATAAGTCGGAGTATATCGATAGTGACGTGATCATCGACTTTCAAGAGGCATATCAGGTGCATTCTGCGTGGAAGCCTGGGTTTGGATATTATATCTTGAACCAGTTTGAGCCAACTGTCGCGGATGACAACTTCACCATCATAAAATGGTCTGGACCAGACCGTTCCACAATCATTCAAAAAACCAGAGAAGTTGTCATTGGACAAGATGAGGTCGGGTCTTTGGAATGGAACGAATTCGCAGCAAAAGACGACTTTCTGATCGATGAAGAGGTTAGGGCAGTAGAGACAGACCCGACAAAGCAAAAGTTCACTCTCGACGACCTGGCCCTTCTCCCTGCGAGATTGATGGTATACTCACTGCGGCAGAGACGGTTTGTAAATGCAGACATTGCAAATCTCAAACACCTACCCGTTGTTTCCGATCCTTTCGAAAACCTCAAGATATCAGAAATGGACAAAGTCTTGATTAGATCTGTTGTTCACGACCATTTCGAGAAGAAAGAGATTCAACGCGACCTCCAGATCAAGGGAACAGAGCCTGTGGAACAAGACTTTATCAGAGGGAAGGGTAAGGGACTTGTCATTCTTCTTCATGGTGCTCCAGGAGTGGGAAAGACTGCGACGGCTGAAGCTGTTGCTGCTGCACACCGCAAGCCTTTGTTTCCAATCACTTGTGGTGATCTGGGGATTGACCCAATGACGGTGGAGTCTACGTTATCAGAGATCTTTCGCTTAGCAAATCTCTGGGACTGCGTCCTGCTTCTTGACGAGGCCGAAATCTTCCTATCTCATCGGGAGAAGAAAGATGACAATCTTCAGAGAAACGCCTTGGTATCTAGTAAGTTTGCCTTGTAGGGAAAAATTGGATCATTCTAATATGTCTTTAGTCTTCCTCCGAACTCTAGAATACTATCCCGGAATTCTATTTCTCACCACAAACCGAGTTGGTGTTTTAGACGAAGCTCTCAACTCGCGCGTCCACGTAAGCCTGCACTTCAAACATCTCGACTCATTCCAAACCCTAGAGCTTTTCAAGATGAACCTGAAGCGCTCTGAGATGATTGCACGACAACGAGCAACAAACACATCCCAGCCTGAGCTCATCATCAGGAGTGAAGAGATCCAGCAATTTGCACTGGAGAACTTTGATAAACGTCCAAATCCTTCGGGCCCGTGGTGGAATGGTCGTCAGATTCGTAACGCATTTCAGATTGCTACGTCGCTCGCCTACGTGGACCAAAGTAATGGCAAGGATCGATCGGGCTGTCATTTAGGGCGCGAGCATTTCGAACAGGTCCTGAGGTTCATTCAAGGATACGACCAGTATCGCCAGAATCTTTTCCACAAGACGGATAGTGAACTAGCTGAACATCGTGAGGAGCGGTTCAGTCGACCTGTGGGTGAGACCATGGGGAGAAGAGATGATCGTGGGGGAGAACGTTACATGCCTCCATCCTTTGCACGTCATTCATCTTCCTACTCAGCTTCATCTGTCAGTAACAGAGGAACTCCAGACAGGCACCTTGAGCCTGAAATTCCCGGACTTGACTCACGTGGTAGCATAACTCCCACTCGCGGATACAGACGCGAGCCATCTTTGAGTCCCAACTATCTAGGCTTTGATGGGCCTACACAGCGTCCGCCGTCCAGGAGAGAGTATGGCGACCGTGAGTATGACGACTATGGGTATCCGCGACGGGGAGGGGGAATGTAGTGGCCTGTTGAGTTTTTGAGTTGAATGAGAATTATTTATCTATAGTATCATGTATATAGAGTTGCTCTAGAGTTGAACAATAGCGCGGTTTCTAGGTTCGAACACCCCATGTATAAGAAGTGGAACGCGTTGTGTATGGAATTTAAGCTCGCAAGAAATTCAGGAGCCTTTTGAAAAGACCCAAATTGAGCTATCTACTGTTTCTCCAATAGTCCGACCGGCTTGTGGTCCTCCATAGCCGGTACCAAACGTGATACAATAGCCCATACTCGCTCCTTCGTCTGCATAGTATAGGGACAGAGGACCCACGAATATCCTGCCATCAAGGACTTACGATACTCATTCATAACTTCAGGATCCTCCCTCGAGAGCTTTGGCCCACCGAACGCATGTAGCTTCTCGAGGTAGTGGTCGAGCACATCCATCTCATGCTCCCTGCGATTTTCGATCGTTAGTGCCGTCATGACAAAGTAGGCAATGTCTGTGAAGCACGATCCGACGTGAATGATCTGCCAGTCAACAACCATAGGCGCATTCTGCTCTTCGGACCACGCCATGTTACCCAGATGTGCATCTCCGTGGAGGATGCATTGGAACCTTGGATTCCGGGTGGCAAACCATTTCTCTATGGCAGCTGTCATCCGTCGTCTGTCCTTCATGTACTCGGGCACAGGCGGCCTATCTTCAGCTAACACAATGGCATCCCACATTCCGCAGAGTCCTAGTACTGAGGTCTCGTAATGACTATCCAGCCAGGGGACGCTAGCGGCTTCGATTCCCCAAGTGGCGGCGTGTAGGGCGGCGAAGTGCTCGACTACCCGCTTGACGCGGTGAACAGGCCAGGTATCAACAGGATCAGCAAACGAAAAGCCTGCAGCAGCAATGTCCTCCATGATTAGGACGGCGTTATCTGCACTTTTTTGAGCCCACAGTTTCCGCGGTACATTGAGATGAGGTACTCGAGGTGCCAGGTTGTTGTAGAAGTCGACTTCACGGGTGTAGAGTGACAGGATGAAGGGGAATTGCGACAGCATAGTAGGGTTGAAGCCACCTTTGACGCAGATTCTTATCGGCTTGCTATCATCATCCTCTGGCGTGGCGGATATCAGTACCAAGGTAGCCGTGCCGGCGACGATCTTCTCCACTTCAATCGTGGCATTCTTGATGCCAATCTTGGGGGAAACCCATTGGGCAGTAATATCTTGGGGAACACTGGGAAGAACGTCGATCGTCGCCATTGTTTCCGAGGTCTTGGAGCTGGTTTATGGTATGTACAGCAGGTAAAAATGAAGTTGTGAGAGGAATGCGTGGGCTGATGAGGAAAGGGGTTTCTTGTTATAATGCATCCCAAAATAAAGAGGCCAGGGTTGGATTCCCATCCATCGATCGCCTGTCTCCCTTGTACGTACAACCTGTCCTGACTTTGGTTGGGTAGGGGGGGACAAAAAACTTGACACTCGATGACATGGTAGATCGTTGGATTTTGGTGGAGGCAAGGGCTACTCAAGGGTCAAGCTTTTTGTCCCCTCGAGGGGTAGGTTCAGAAGTACAGTCAGCTCAGAATATGGTCCTGGCCTACTTATGTGGGCTGGTGATCCTAGTCCTGCTGACAATTGTTTCCCTCTGTTGGTACTTATTCAAAACTCAATCCCTGATGCCTCGAACGCTGCAGTTGCATGCCGATCCACTATTTAGTCCAGGAACTACTCTTGGCATGCACATAAGCCCACTGATCTTCGCAGGTTATCAAATTATCTCAAGCACTTCTATAGCTGACACTTTGCTATTGAGGAATCATAGGAATTTAATAGTGATAAGTGCCAAAACAGGTGTCTGTTATCTAAGTTGATCAATTGTTGGACTTGGAAACCAGGGCATTAGCATGGAAAATCGGGACAATTACTTAGTGTAGCCTTAGAGGCATTAAAGCAATCCACCGGGAGCGGCCCGGCCAGGGATCTCCTCCCGAATGCAGGATTCCCCGGTCGTGTCTTCCTATATTAAGCATGGTTTGAACGTCAGACCCCGGACCAACATGAATTATATCCATGGCATATCCATGACACTTTTTCACGCGCATCCCAGACCACTCCATGCCCCCGTTTCATGTTTTCATCAGACCATTATCAGCCATTCTTGTTGGCTGGTTTACGTTTACCCTGACTAAAATGTGTATTAGTCTTCTTTAGAATTTCTGATTAGCTAATAGTTAGAGGTACAGCCGAGAGCAAGGCGTGGTTCATCATGACCCAAGTGCCTTGCAGATATTTGCGTTCATGCAAATAGCAGTTGATTCATCTCATCTCAAATTCGAAATCGGGCATAATTAAACCTTATGGCCAAGATCTTTTGCCGCAACTCTCGAGAATTCTGGTCGAAGTACATGCCAATTCTATATTCCGGCCCAGAACGTAAGATAACCACTGCCGCACTTGAGCGACAACATGGCCTACCTAATTAAGAGTAACTAGTTATACTGCGCCGTCAGCATCGTACCATAGTCTCCAATTGTGCTAAATATTATTCGTAATTGTAGCAATCATCTTTAACTCCTTCCTAGTAGTCCCCATAATAGAGTCACTTTAAGGACCTCTTTTATCTTCAAACATCCAATGGGATCTACCCTCGATACCCGCGGAATCACGTCAACCAACACTCGAAATCCCTGTGGACTGTTACGAGACTACAGGGGACTCAAGACACGCATAACCTCAAAAGGTCCCGTGTACCAGGCCACCGTTTTACACTCTCTTCTGTGAACCAACAACCGGCAGATGACTGCACTGCTATGGTAACACTCAAAACTTTCTGTAAGGTACCAGGGCCCCGTGCAGGTGCAGATACTGTATCCACAGAGAAGGGGATGATAATTAAAGGGTTATCCTGAGCATCGATCGCCTGCTGCAGATCAAAGTTTTCCTATGTCGTTCTCTACCATGTGTGATCTTAATAGGTCATGGCCATCCTGCGCTCGCTCGTCAACTGCGGGTATCTTTGATTGTCGTGGTTATCTTCAAACGACTTACAGTCGTCTATCTCTGTAAGCACAGTTTCCTATCTAGCTAAGACTCCAACTAAACCACTCACCACACAGACGATGGCCGTGCGCGACTCACTGACTCCGGTTATGGCCGCTTTCATTGGCATCGACGTCTTGGTTGTTCTCGCACGTATCGGCGTACGTGTCAAATTAATGACACTCGGTTACGACGACTATGTTATAATAATAGCACTTATAGGCTTTATCCTTATGTGCTCTTTCTGCTTCGTATCCCTCTCGTACGGCTTTGGCGCCAGCGACCCGTCTGTTATCGCCAACCTCGCCAACTACAATGTCATGGAGGCCTCGAGGTACTTCACGATCGCCCAAATTACATACGTCGCCGGCTTTCCTATCGTGCGCATCAGCGTGGCCTTGGTCCTGCACCGAATAGTCCATGGATGGCCTCGCACACAACGCTTACTCGTGGCATCCATGATTTTCGTCGGTATCTACGCCCTAGGCTGCCTTCTAGTCGATGTGTTGCAGTGCATCCCACTACGGGCAGTATGGGGAGATGGCACTGGAAAGTGTCTTACTTCCACACAACTAGCAGGCTTGGGGTTTGCTGTGTCGGCGCTGGATATTGCATCGGCGCTATTCTACGCCGTTCTGCCTGTCTTCCTGCTCAAGGGATTGCAGATGGGCACAAGGACTAAGGTAGCCATTATAATATTGCTGGGGCTCGGCGCCGGGACTGTTGTTGTCAGCATTGTGCGGCTCAAGAGCTTGATTCAAATTGTCGGGTCTAAGAACATAGCCGCTGCGCTGGACCTCCAGCTCGAATCTTTCATCTAGTGCGTTTTTGTTCCGTTATGTCCAGCCCTTTTCCTTCTCAATTCAACTTCAAGCTCGGCTTAACTAACTATAAGCCACCTCAGCTCTGTTCTCGAGTTTGGACTATCTATCTTGACAGCCTCCTTAGTGGCCTTTCGTCCCCTCATCAAGTACTTGCCGTTCGGCAGTCATGGGCGCAGTTCCGGCTACCAAGGGCCCTCTGGAGGGCATAAAAGTCGTGATCCAGGTATCAGTGGCTCGAACAACTTTGAAATGGGCCGTCGTAATTATGTCAATGTCCCGGACCCAGTCCGCCTGGACTCCGATGACGGGGACAGTCAGCGTAACATCTTGCGAGATGCAGATAATGCTGGGGATTGGAAGCACTCCGAGACTACCATAACATCTAAAGATAAATAAATAATATAAAAAGTCAACATGAACTTTGACCAAATATAGTAAGACCAAAAGGTGTTCAAAGGTATTTGTATAATAATTTAATAATAAAAATAATTCTTAAGACGTTTATTGACTTCTTAAAACCGGGCGTTTATGCAAAGAATTAGCCCCTGCGTCTGGAAGCCCACTAGAAAAGTTCCATTCACAGTAGTTTAATGCGCTGCCCTTCATGCCGACCCTTAATTAAAACCAGGTAGTCTTTATGAAGGACAGTAGCAGCACCCGTCACGCTAAGAAGAGTGATTTGTGGGCTTGAAGTAGCATGTTCCCTACAGATATCTCCCGGCAGCGACATATAAATTCCGGCCTAGGAAAATACAGAAATTCGGGGCCACAGTTGCATTTCTAAGCGGCTCGCGATTACATCTACGTTCTGAGAGTGGACGGCTGTTGGAGTGCCAGCTTCCTCAGCTCAAGCAGGCTGATCAATCGACTTTTTATATCACCGTCCTCTCATACGTCCTCTGTCAGTTAACCAACTCTATTGTAAGGTGCTATAATCCTCGCAGAGGTCAGCTTGAGGCAGGGGAGGGTAGGGCAGATGATCAAGTACCCTGACGGTCCAGCCCCGATTATGAGTACGTCAACATTGGAAACGTCTTGCTGACTCATTCTGGGAGATGCCGGCCAGAGTACATTAGATGGCTGGTAGGAAAGCTTAGGGGTGTGCGAGGTAGGTGACGCAAGAGGTTCTAAGTCCTGCCAAGCTACTCCCCTACGTGCTTCCTCCCTTGTCTTAGGTTTTATCTTCCAAGTTGTGCGCTGATTTTACAGCAGATCTCCGGAACATGCGGACTTCTACTACTCCCGATGAGAAACTCTACCCGGTTTGTCCACATCCCGAGAGTATGGAGTCTGAAATGTGGGGTCTGGGGTCACCAGAGTCAAGGACATAACTGCCACCAACCTGGAAGGAGCGGGCTTGTGGAGCTCCCGGATCCGTTTTTACTCTCCTAATACCGCATCCGATTCCACGCCACGCGGCCACCCTAAAGTACACTATCAACAACAAGATTGAGATAACTAAAGGCCTGGCAATAGGGTCCCAAGAATAACCTAAGAGTCAAATATAGTCTTAGATAGTCACGACCTGTTCATAACCACGTGAAGAGACTACGAGCGGCACCTGTCTGGGAACGAGGCTTCTGCTTGGTAATAGTCGGAGGCGGTTAGTTCTATGGGCTTCTTTCGAAGCGGATGCAATCAACCTACACGGCACGGTAAAGAGAAACTCGACATCATCGACCGATAGGTCTATCCACGATTGAATCAAGGCGCCCCATGAATGCTTATGTCTAGAGTATGCGGTACAATTCCATTCACGTGAAGGGGAAATTCCTCAACTCCCAAGTTCCTACACTGCCTGTGTAGATATTATTTCAACTGATCCTCACCCCTTCGAAGATGAACAGGCTCCAAGCTGCCCTAGGGCTATTAATCCTTATATGGAGCCTTTAATAGACTTCTTATTTTGGGTACCAACAAGCACGAATAGACCCGGCCGCTTTGTCATCGGGACATAATCTTTTGAAGCCTGCCCCCTTGCGCTGTGCCGTGTTTTATGAGAGGGGCCGGGCGCAGCGGGGTAGTTGTGTGGGTACCAATCATCATTGTTAGTTGATCGTGGTCTCGGAAAAGGTTTCTTCCGACATAATGCAGTATCACTGATCACTCGTCACTCCCGAGTCCCGACTTCTCGCTCCTGATACTTCACTTCATAGCTCATTTTGCAAGACCTGTATCCTAGGGTTCCTTTTTGTATTTGGAAGTTGACAATCTCTTGAGCTTCCTCCCAGATAATTAGACCAACCTGATTTATCAGTATGGCTGACGCAAACCAAGATGGGAGTACGACATATTTCGGTAAAGCGAAAGCCGTTCGCAAAAAGACTGCCGAGGCTTGCGAAAGATGCCGGGAGAAGCGAATCAAAGTAAGCGACCTACCCTAGCTCGTCCCCACAAGCTCAGAGTGTATGGACTCGGCTAACATCTATTGTACCTCGGAAGTGCAATGGCTTCCAACCTTGTCACCAATGTATCCACAAAGACGCGCATTGCATCTTTGCCTATGCCCCCTCAACTGTACCCAGCGTGAATGAGGCGGTTGTGGAGTTTGTCCTACTATATTTTGGTTATGTTGCAATTTTTGACGATGTAGCTAGGAAACTCGAGCTTGTACTGTCGCGTCTTGACAAGATTGAATCAGAAGTAACCCAGCAGGGTCACGCTCTGGCCAATATTTCGCGAGACAGTACGTATTCCTTAGCCACATATCGAGTTTCATCCCTCATAGTCGTTCATAGTGTTGCAGCCAGACCTGAAGCAGTCTCAGCAACCCGTAGAACGACGATCTGGCGGCGTTGCGCAGTTTAACCAAGAAACTGGATGTTTTGAGTACTATGGTTAGTCTAACTATACTCGGTGCAAAATCATTCAGCGCCATTCTCATCGGCCCTTGGGATCTAGGTCAAACATCAGCAATCACCATTGCTTCCCGCCTCGGCAAAAGAATGAGGCAACTGGAAGATGGCCCCGATAACGATGTCCATATCTCGCGGGGCGCCCGACGCCGAACTGATGCGAATTATCAACATACACCAGCCCATGATACAGACCCCAAAGGTCCTGTCTTAGATGAGCTTCCTAGCTTTTGCGACTATGTCATGCCACTTAGTGCTCCGTGCAGTGACCGCTTTCTGAATGAAAGCATAGCTGATAGACACGTCAATAGTTTCTTTGAAAGTATCCATATCCTCATCCCTATCCTGAATCCTACAACTTTCAAAGCACAATACATGTCATTACGGCAACTATTGGGCGATGGACGGCTTTCTATCGCTACCCAAGACGATCCCACGCGACCACAATTCGTGTGTCTCTTGTACGCTGTCCTTGCTCTCGGTGCGTTATATGAGCACGAACGAGAAGACAGTTCATCGTGGGCCCCATGGTACTTTTCCAGAGCTCAACGCATGCTTGGCCGTCTCCTCAACGCCAGTAACTTGAGTTTAGTTCAAGCTTCGCTACTTCTGGTTCGTACTGATATATGCATTCACCTTGAAAACACCTCATAACACTATAATTCTTATCTGACAGGGTGCTTACGCTCAGCATGCAATAAGACCTAACTGTAAGGCAGAACAAACTTTTAAGGTCAGATATATATGCTAAAGCAATTTATTCAGTGGCATATATTCTCAATGGTATTGCGGCGCGACTGGCCTTCTCAAACGGGCTGAATATCGAGTCGTTACATAGCTCCCTTCCAATTGATACCCAAGAAGCCAAACGTACGTGGTGGGTGATATATATTCAGGAAGTGGAACTATGCCTCGATTCCGGCCGTCCCATGTGTTTCAGGTCGTCGGACACGAACATGCACTATCCAACAATGCATGTAAGTCATGCTAATACTCGCAAAGTCGTATCGTTGCTCATTTTCACAAGCTTCTACCGAATGGTGAAGTCAATCCCCTGTCTAAACAAGACATGTTCATCCCGTTACTAGTTGGAATTACCAAAATTATGAATAAGATTATCGATCTCGTATGGAGCCCCACATGCTCCTGCTCGATCTCATTAATACTGATACGCTTTAGTCCACAGAGCCTTCCGAGCTGGGCAACTCGAAATTGGAGCGGCAGAAAAAGCTACTCTGCGAGTTAAACGACTGGCGGGCCTCGCTGCCGCAGCACCTTCGTTTCAAAGATCCTGACCGCGATATTAACGATAGCAATGTCTTGACATCTTTGTACACTTGGGAATCAAGACAACAAAGTAGTCTTCAAATACGTCAGTGCGCCTTCGTGAAATATACTGCTTGGAACATCTCGATCAGTATCCGTCTACTAACGTCTCGTCAAGATTACTACCTCGCTGTTATCATTCTGTTTCAGGAACCCATTCCAAAAAGCCCGGCTGATGGGCAAGCGCCGAGGGATCCGCTATCACACCAACATCACAATTTGTATTATCTAAATTCCGCTAGGAATATGATTCGCCATATCCATAGGCTCTTGACATTGGCGCCACACCTACGACGTTGGACTTATTATTGCTTTTATTGTCTTCAAGCTGTCCTTGCCATCCTACCTCAGGTCACGAACGATTATCGTCGTACCCAATCCCGGAAACACGAAGAAGCCAACATTTCGACAGGCTCACACCAAGTCAATAGAGAGCCGGATGAGGATGATAGGAAGCTGTGCAATCTTGCTGTTGAAACTTTTGAACAAATAAAACTGAAGGCCTCGCAGCGTTGTGCTGACGTTATACGCCACTACCTCAATCAATGGAAATCAAACCAGACAACGAACGGCACAAGCGCTCTTTCTCATACTAGCAGCAGCAGTTTTGGTAATGATGCAAGGCAGCCGTTACCATCTACCCCAGCTCTTCCATTATCCTTCAATCGTTCTCAAGTCTTGGATCATGAGGCTGGGGTCTCGTATGTATCGCCAGACACCGCCCAAGCCAGACCTGGAGATGCTAGTGTTATTGAGAGTATCAGTTGTACTGACCTCACCTCTCCATGTATCTCTCTGAGCGAGTTCCAGGCACAGTTATATAGCGCTTTCTACGAGAATCCAAACGACGGCTTCGACTTCGACTTCGACCAGCAGTTGTCCTTGCCCGGTCTCGAAACCCTTGGAGACTCTACATCAAGATCAAATACGATTGGTACACAGGATGACGGATGGACTGTGTACAATCAGTAGCTCAACTCGCCTTTCTGGTAAAGGTGAGTCGAGACAGGAGGATGGAACCTGATCTGTGGCTATTTTAGGGTGCTGCCTTTCGGAAGCAGAGTTTCAATCTGTATAATGACTAGCATACTTGTTACTTGTTGAATTGCATCGTCGACGCGGGTGATCCGGTAGGTTTTGAACGCAGAGGATCCGCTTGCGTAAGTCCTGTAACACCTTTAGCCGCCATCGCGGAAAAGCAGGTCGGTACACCGGAACATCGGTGGGACGTCAATTGCTCACCAGCAATCCGTAGCTGGGGGGCATTTTTCAGTATTTAGCGTGTCGGAAACTGACTATGTTATGCCACAAAGCAAACATGTAGACTAAGATCTTAAAACAAGACCTTCGATCCCTTCCCTGTCCATGCTACGCCAATCACTATTTACATGTAGTTTTTCCCAATACTTCTCAACCGTCAGCTTCCGAAATGGATCCCACAAAGGTTACTATCCCTCCGTTCAAGGATTTGACCATTGACAACATCACAGAGAAAGTGAACTTTGTCAACTCAACAAACTCATCGTCACGGTTTAGATTCCTCTTCAAACATCTCATTTTACATCTTCATAAACTATTTGGTGTGCTGCCTTTCCGTTTGTCATTTAACGGGCTAGAAACAACACGTTTTTTACTTTACTACACAGATCAGGTTTTAGTCAGTTATTGATTTAAGAATTGCCGGCTTTACTTTTTATTCCAAATATAAAGGCATAAGAGTAGGTATATTTGGGATTTGTACTATGTTTACTCTTAGTTGGTTGGAAAGTGAAAGATGATCCGCATTATGTAGGTAAGTATGCTTCAAGCCATAACTATTTCGCATACACCTATAGACGGGGTTGCCGGGCAGGGTCAAACTGTAAAAAATAAGCACACGTGAAGTATTTGACTGTGGGATCGCTAGAAATACCTCTATACCTTCGTCCTGGTCAAGGATTAGCGCGCGCTGGCCGAACGCGATCCATGTGTTCTGAAGATTGAGCCGCGAAGCGAACGCTTGCTCAAAGTTGCTTTGCGCTTTTCTCACTGCCGATTTTCCGTCTTTATCGCGAAGATGAATAGTGAAGACAACATCAAACACAGGACGTCCAGGAACACTTCCAAAGTAGGCACTTGGGTCCGACGCAAGATCCACAGGCACGTTCGATATGAGAGCACGAACCCGAGTTGCGGCGAACTGTTGCAGACACTCTGTGAACCCTGTCACCAAGTCGTCGATGTCACCATTGATGCCAGCTATGAAATACATAGCTACCGGTGAGCTCAACCGAGAGTCGAGTTCCTCAATCGGGACATGTCCCTGAAATGGAATAACTCTCTCCGTCACCGTAGCAGGTAAAGATGCGCCTAGGTCCGAAAAATTGAGGCCATCTGGTCCAACCTTTTCTTTGACATGCGACGATTTGAATACACGATCAAGGTGCTCTATCGACTGGTAATAGAGCTCAGTGATATCGTCAGAGAAAGCCCACGCAGGATTAGCATTGACCCCGAGACTCGAGTTTTGAGGGTGATAAGCCGCGTCTTCGAGGTGGGTCTGGAAGTATCTTCTACACCAAGGAATGAGCATGCGCTTCTGTGGCATGTTGAGAAGTGAGAGAACCTACGAAGGTGTCTCTGCCGGCGATGGAGCTGTACTAATCTTGCCATGTACTTGGAAATGATAGTCGAAGAACTCTTGCCTAGTCAAGCCTGCTTTGCGCCTGACGGCCACGATTTGCTTAAGATGGGACATGGCTTTTTTCTGAAGAGAAATTCTTCAAAGGCTTCGAAGATTCCAAACTGCATACACAGATGAAGATGTTAGGGGACTTAAGCATGCAAAAATTGTGAACAATGGTCTGGTTACTAGTGCTCGTTATCAGTTTAAGTAGTCCGCCAGCAGGTGCTAGCGGCGTCACGTAACCGATGGTCCAAAGCCTTGTCTCCAGTTACTGCAGTAGCAGCAAGATCCGTTTCCGGTAAAGCCGATATAATGATTGCGGGGTTCTCATCAGGCTGATGAAGACGGTCTGGTTCCCGGAATGTCCGAAAGGCAACTACACTCTCCCTTCTTCTAACCAATTATGTAAGGTCGTTAGTTCTCTGGCCTCATTTCTACTTCAAAAATATTCTCTCCCTAGCTATACTTGCCAAGTAGGGAAAGTAACCTTTATGCTCGGAATCATCAAGACGTGCTTATCCTGGACGTAATGAATCACTACTCAGAATCTTAAATGCTTTGCTTCCGCCCTGAATACAGTGTTGATCGACGCGACACAATCGAACGGTTTTAGATTGCGGAGGTCCCGGGCATGACCTCGAGTCTATTATCACACAATGCAATTATTACGTACATCCACTCTGATTTTCTTAAATTATTTTCTTAGGGCTATACTCCTTTGAACATATCACAATCAAGTTGAGGGAGCATTGGTAGTAGCTAGTAGGCTAGAGCCTATAAATGCAATAGATATCGTCAATCTACTCAGGCTTCAGATGTAAGGCCAATTTTGGAAAGGCGTAATATTGTTCCTGATGTGGTTGGTAGTTCGGAGGTGAAAACGCTGGGTATACGTGGTTTAACCGCGAAGGTCGTAATTTGGTATGTCGCATAAATATTGCGGCGCCGTGAACTGACACCGAGAAGCTGGTGAATCAAAGCTGAGTACAAAAAAAATCTAGATATACATAGCAGCGATACATTCCCGTTTATGTTACTGGGTTACGGCATGTATTGCACGATGGGACTGATAACTGATCTAGTTACTCGGTTTGTTCGGACAATTCATCGGTCTGTTTTCGGCGACGACGACTTCATGAGGGGTGGGTCAGCCGCGGATGTTCCGCGTAGGTCTTGCCATCGTGATTACAAACGGCAATACAGTAACAATATTTGTGCTTTTGTACTTCACACTGTATTCACATTTCGGAGATTCCGCGTGAGGTTGCAGGTCTCCGTACCACTTCAAGAGATACTAGCAGGAAATATTTAAGGACACTGCTCGACCGAATCCTATCTCCACACTTTCACTTCACCTTCTTACCTTTTCCATCTACACTTCCAGATTCATTCATATCTCAACCACGCTTGCAAGGCTTCTCTTCCCTCACAACTCATCTTTCATAATGCCCACTCAGTATGCGAAATCGTCGAGCGATGTTGCGGGGTACACCCGTATCAAGCACGAATTTATCCCGATGCGGGATGGCGTCAAACTATGTGCTGATCTCTTTCTCCCTTTTTCTGCTTCGAGGAACGGCGAAAAGGTCCCAGTTATTTGCAGTCTAGGACCTTATGGAAAAGACATTCATGCCTCTACCTTCGGACTGCCTCAAACCTCTATTTACGCAGAGATGTACAAGCACATCAGTCCCCTCGGACCAGACGCATGCTTCGAGCTATGCGAGCCATTGATATGGGTATGTGGAATCTGCGTAAATGTTTCCCTTTACTAACTTGGGCTGTGCATAGTGCAAGGACTATGGCTATGCGCTTCTCCGAGTCGATGAGCGAGGCATTGGCGGTAGCGAAGGCAGATTGGACCCGTTCGGATTGGAACGATCAGAGAAAATCCAAGCCGATGCTGAAGGTCAAGGTAATCACTTCCTGATATTCCAATCACGCACGGCACAACAAGCTTACTTTCTTGAGACCTGTACGATATAGTTGAATGGGCTGCTGGGCAGAGCTGGTCATCTGGTAAGGTGGCATTTTCTGGCATCAGCTACTACGGTATGGTAGGCTATTGGGCTGCCATGCAGCAGCCACCCCATTTGACATGTGTTGTATCGTACGAGTCAGCGTGCAGCATCTATCAAGCAGCGCGTCGTGGAGGGATCTACAGCAATAATTTCCAATCGCATTGGTTCAACAATATCGTCGTACCGTATCAACATGGGTCACAAGATGGGTCACTCAGTGCTGAGCAGTTAAAGGCTAGCCGAGTGGATTATCCTCGCTTGTTGTCAACGACTGAGTATCCGACCGACGGTGCCATTGGCGTCTTAGAGCGAATACGTAAGCTCTCTGATATCAAGGTTCCCATTTACCTCGCCGGCAACTGGACAGATCCAGAATTGCACCTTCCAGGAAATATTCGAGCCTTCAATGGAGTTTCTTCCGAGGATAAATGGCTCGAACAGCATACCGGAAATCATTTAGGTGCATACTTCGAGTCAAGCCATGTTGCCCTTCAGAAGAAGTTCCTAGATTATTTCCTTTTCGACAAGAAAGACAACGGAATGCTCAAAGTGCCTCGAATTCGACTTCTCCAACATCACGGAACGAGCAGTTTTTATCGTGAAGACGAGACTTCCTTCCCTCCAAAAGATGCACAAGACACCTCTTTCTACCTGACAACTCAAAAACAACTTTCCTTAAGCAAGCCTGAGGGAGAGAAGCAGCGGTTTTCCTATCAAGGTTACAAGGAAAATATCTCTTTTACACTTGATGTCCCTTTTACTGAATCATTTGAGCTACTTGGATCTCCATATCTTGAGCTTGAAGTCAATACAAGGGCACAAGATCTGGATCTTTTTGTCTATTTGCGTGCAATTGACGAGAACGATAAGCCTATTGTGTTAGTCGGCAATCATGGTGAGCCCATGGATAGCTTTTCCAGAGGCTACTTCCGCCTATCTCATCGTGATGAGAATGTTGGACATTTTGACACGCAACGAGTCATCAGTCAACCAGTCACAGCTAGGTCTGAAGTTGTCCCAGGCCATACGTACAAAGTGCTGGTGCCTATTTATCCGTCGGCGTTTCTCTTTGACAAGGGACAGAAGCTTTCGCTTGAAATTGGTTCAGTTAATACCCAGGGTACTATCCCGCCTATGCGTCACGAAGGAGGTGATAGGGACGCAACGAGGTTTGGAGGCGAGAATGTGATATTCTCACACGGACGTCTGGTGTTGCCTCGTATTAGACGCTAGAGCATATAAGCCTTGCTAACTACCAAGGATACAAAAACCACATTTGTAGTTTTTCTTGAGAACTACCAATGTATCTTCAAATCTTCGAGCTAGGAATTATAGCCGTTTAGTTCATGTTGTACTTTATACCGTAAGAAATCTATAAAATAATAGTTACATATAAGGATGGACTGACAGAGACTTCGATCACATCACAACATCATTGCAGACTTCCTCGTTCGAAACTAGGTAAATCGCCTTCATAGAATACATACAACAATTGATAGAGGAAAAATAACTATCAGTAAAAGGACCCTCTTGGATTTTATGCCGCAGCACGGCCCCTGGTTTCATATGGCAAGACTAAAAAGACTAACCCAGCCAAAATGAACAAACCCGCCGAGATCCAAATAGGGTAATCATTATCAATCCCAACATATGCCGCAATGATGGGAGCAATCAGACCACTGAGTCGATTGAACATGGCGACTAAGCCGTTGGCGGTGCCACGAACCGGGGCAGGGAAGAGTTCCGGGGTGTAGGAGTATAGCAGCCCATATACCAGGTTCTGGAAGAAGGCGATGGCACATGTGAAGCCAAGAACACCAGCTTGGGTGGTGGCGCGAGTAAAAAGGAACAAAAAGACACCAGTCGACAGGCATGCGAATGTTCCCGTACCTTTCCGGCCGATGCCCTTTAGGTCGACTGTGAAACCACCAAGTAAGGAGGCTGGGATACCGCAGACTGCCTGAATAGCATAGTTTCGGTATACAGTGTTGGTAGCTGAGGCCCCTGAAGAAACACCCTTGTTCTCAAGGTAGATAGGGATAAAGGAATTGTAAAGTGGGTAGGCCATGCCAATTGAGCACCAAAGGAAGATCATGAGAGTGGTAGAAATAGCTGTACGGGGGGTGGAGAACAGAACGCGGATTTTTCTAGGTGTCATCTTGTCCAGACTGTTCTTGATGACGGTTTTGTGATTATTGGCCGGGACCGTAGTGTCCGTTCTAGCTGTAGTGGTCAACTCAGTATCGATACTTTCGAAGTGAGAAAGAGTGAGCCAAGATGCTTTGCCGTCTCTAGCAGCAATCTTGTGGATGACATCAACGGCCTGTTGGTCACGGCCTTTGCTGAGAAGGAACTTGGGTGTCTCATATACCCGAAACATAAGTCGGAGAAGAAACATAGCCATAGTAAGACCACCAAAAGCCCAGAATGTGTAGCGCCATCCTAGATTGTTGCCAAACCGACAGCCAGCCTCGGATTTTGGATCGCAAGAGTAGTTGGCAATAAGCGGCCATGCAATCAAGGCAGCTGCCGCCTGGCCTACTGACCAAAACGCAGACTGCATGGTAAGAAGGTACTGGTGCGTGGCAGGAATGTACTCAAGAAAGATGGCACTGTCTACAGGCTGATTGCCACCGGTACCAACTCCAATAAAAGCAGTGAAGATAGCCAGAGCCACAAAGTTTGGACTCCCGGCACCTATCAGTCCGCTGACGGAAGATATGAGAAGTGTGATGTTGAAAGCTAGACGACGACCAATAACATCGGCTGTCATAGGCCAGACTGAAGAACCCACGACGAGACCGGCGTATTTAGCCAGAGTGAGAAAAGCAATGCGTTTGACGGCAAATTCGTCCCGGACAGGAGGACTGATAATGGTGATGGCTTGCATCCAGAACTAGGGCAGTTTTCACAATCAGTTGATATGCAATATATTCAAAGATGAAATTCCACTCACGTTATCCACAAACCATCCGAAGCCTGTCATAGTGAATATCTTCCACTGGAAGCTTCCCATACCTATGTCGACAATGGCTTGGTTCATGATGGCTACTTTCCGCTGATATGCCTCGCTCACCCCGGAAGAAAGACCCCGCATGTCAATCCCGTTATCGTTGAAAACATCCTCGACCTCTCGCTTAGAATCGGATAGGTTGGTGATCGTCTTTTCTGTAGGTGGCATGGCGCCGACACTCGCATTCTCAAGGCTCTTGGTATCATATGAGGGCGCCATTGCGACGTTGTCCTTCTACAGAACGAGTAGAGAGAATGTCAGTTGCGATGAGGTAGGAAGGTATGATTGATATGACTGAGACTTGTACTGCTGTTCAGGATCGTATTTTATGTGAGATCCTGGGGATTATATGTACGGCGTGTGTATACTTAGCAATAGTCACAGCTTGATAGGTCATCCCTTACTATCTCGACTGTGCTCTTGGAAGAATACGGGGTAATGGCGGAGAAGACCCCGACTCTGGGCGATAAGGGCAAAATCTCGAATCCCAAGTGGGGACTGCATCATGCCTTCGACAACCATTTCTCAGTTAGGTAAAGAAACGCGGGACTGGTAACATGCATTTTGCCAATTAGCAGGCCAACTGTTGGGCACTCCTACTTGCCTCGGCGCTTCAAATACGCCATTCACGGCATAGCGTTAAACCAGAGACTCGGAATTTAGGTTTGGGCCGCTTTGAATACCCCAAACTTGGAATAACGCGGAAATGTCACCAGCGACATCTTCCCCGCAACCTCCGGTCCTCGAAAATCTGACCCCCATCTTTTGGCGCTTACAATACTCCGTTTGGGGCAAAGCGCAAGATTGGTCTTTTAGTGAACAAGTTTGATAACATATCAGATGTGTGACCGCGCTTTCAATACTCCAGCTATGGCATAGACTGGGTAGCGCTCGCTGATATCCCGGGTTGTATTTCCCTTCCCGCACTTTATCCATTTTACAAGGCATCTCAACAGGTATGGGAGGATCACGATTGTCGCCACACTTGGAATCTCCCCTGATGGTATCACCGAGCGTGATGGTCGGCAGTTTACTGTCTGATTGTATATATATATACATATATCCGCTGAGATCTAGAAATTTTGATTAACCTAAGCACTATCAACTTATAGCTTCTACAACTGACACATTTACATCCCATTCTTTCCTGCTTTTGATTTGAACACTCCTAAATACTCACCATGGCACCTTCAATTTCTGTTGACACTGTCCCTGCCGTGGACGCTCTCAAGACCCTCAAGAATGACACTTATAAGCAAAGCTTGAGTGCTCAGTTCAACCCTACAAAGCACTTGGCATACTCGCCCCCATCCAAGGTCCTCACTATGAAGGATCTTGCTCTGGAGCCGACAGCGCTGTCTCCCATTGCAACCACAGAGCCGTTTCCCTTGCTGTCTCAGGAGGCCATCCTCCGGTATCGCCAAGATCTCTTCAGTAAGGACGTCTTGGATAACTGCCTCCATCACACCCGACCTGGTTCCGTCCAGCTTCGAGGTATGGCACCACGTTACTCGTCTTTCATTCACGATCTTTGGCATTCCCCTGAGGTCCTCAAGATTGTGAGCGACATTGCTGGGGTGGAGCTTGTTCCTGCTATGGACTACGAGATCAGTCATGCAAACGTTCAACTTGGGCCTGGTGGTCTTGATGCTGTTCGAAACACACCCGTGGAACCTCCCGAGGCTACTGAAGAGGCTATCAAGAGATTTGATGCTGAAAAGCCTCAGAAGAAAGCCGTCACTGACCAGTCTAAACCCATTATCGAGTGGCATAAGGACTCCCACCCTTGGGTTTGCGTTGTGATGCTCTCTGATGCTAGACATATGACTGGTGGGGAGACTGAGCTTATGAAAGGAGATGGCACCACTCTCAAAGTGAAAGCACCACAGATGGTAAGGTTTAGTTTGAAGTGATGGTGTACTTTCTGGCTTTGCGACTAATGAATCACAGGGTTGCGCCGTCCTTCTCCAGGGCCGATACATCACCCACACAGCCGCCCCAGTCACCAACATGCCCGAGCGCGTCACCGTTGTCACGTCGTTCCGACCCAAGAGCCCTCTTCTTGTCGATGATACAACCAATTCCAATGTCAGAAACAAATCCCATTTGACCGAGTTGTACTACCAATGGACAACCTACCGTTTGGAGGTGATGGCTCAGCGCGCCCGTAGTGCGTTGACTGAGTTGCAGGAGAGGTATGCAAAGAATGTAGCTGAGTCGGACCCAGAGGGAAAGCCTGGCCTCTGTAGACTTGAGACTGTGAGTCCAGAGGAGATTAATAAGTGGTGTGGTGATATGATCAAGTATCTTCAAGATACTACTCACGAGATGGGATTGTCGGGAGATAAAGCCTAGGGACTTGTAGGAAGAGCTAGCAGCTAGCACTAGAAAGATTAGTGATGTTGCTGTGATTTATCACTCCAGACAATCACTCTACCGATTTCTGTCATCTTAATTTCTCAAGTAATTAAGTCCTTTTAAACCAGCTTAATCCTTTATGTATCATTTTATTACTCTGCGGCTGTGCAAGTTCGAGGTACTTTGTAGATATCTGGGAAACACTACATCAAGTTCGTACACGGTAGCGTAACGAGAGCCCCGCTACAGTACCCTTGCATTAAACACATAAATGCTACCCACTCTTCTCTGATAAGCTAAACTCTCCCGCCCTACCAATCTGACTTCCCCGCTCTGCCGACATATCAAGGCGAACGTGTTGTTTCTTTACGAATTGATCCTCAGAGGAGGAATATGGAGACCCGATTGCCAAGGCAGAGAACAAGAAATGGTTGTTGGACGTGCAGAAAAAGGTGCGTTGACCCCAAATCCTGGGCCCGCCTGCTGCTCACATAACCTAGACGCAAGAAGTGCGATAATGCATCTACGATATGCGACAACTGCAAAAGATTGGGTTTGCTCTGCGACAGAGGCACCCAGCTTGTGTGGGAGGATGATACACGAAGAGATGGCATGAAGAGAAGAGGGCCGCCGTCAAAGAAGTCGGTGTTACGTGCGTCCAGACAAAAGCCATCAACACCCGCTTTCAGCTCCCACTCGGAGGTGGTCACCCTATCGCAACCATCGTCATTCTCGACTGATACAGCCGGTGTACCCAAGGAGCGATTATACAGTAGACTTTCTACCGAGGATAGCCGGCTGTTTCCCAGCTTATCTGACTGGTCATTCGATCTCGATTCCTTAGATTGGCAACTCCTTGACCGGTACACAAGATTCTTCTCGACAACATACCCGACCTGCAAAGATTCTTCCAGTCCTTTCCTCAAGGTGCTAATTCCACTGGCTATGCAAAGTAGGCCAGTTTTGGACGCTATGCTCGCCCTCAGTTGCGTGCAAAGCTGGGAAGATGGCAAGTTCACCATGGGCGTTGCTATGCTAAGATACAGGGCAAAGGCAATTCGAGGATGCAGCGGCCTTGTCAAGGAGATTGTGGAAAACCCGCAGGCTCGTCAAGAGGTTTTAAACCAAGGCGGTGACAGCTTCATCCCGGCTCTTACTGCACGAACAATGGAGATAATCGGAGATGACGCAATTATCCCGTTATTAGCAACCTCTGTCCTGCTGATGCTATATGAGAAACTCCACGGAGAAGGTCAAGAAAATGGTACAGTCCACCTACAGCTTTTCGCCCAGCTCTTTCCATCTGAGCTCTTCGTCGAAATCTTGCACAAAATTGAGGACAGTTCCCAAGCAAGCTATCGAGACGATGCCATGGTCTTTCTTTCCAATTCGTTCCTCTACAATGATCTTGTCCGATCAACTTCGCTGAGGACTTCGACATTATCAAGCTTTTATCTGGACAGGTCCAGATGCCTATCATTGGATCAACCGAAGGAAGATTTGATACATCGATTCTATTTTCCTACTATCATAGCGCGCATAAGCGCAAATGACATGTCAGTGACTGATGGCGACATCACTGCCTGGGACGGGACACTCAGCTGGCTACCAAGCCTCGCACTCCAGGTACCAGATAAACACAAACAGATTGAATTACTTCCTCTGTCGGATCCAATCTTTCTCTATGAGCCTTTCTTTCAATCACTCAAGAGCTTCTCATCCGCAAGCCAATGGAGTCAGGAGCGGTTAGTTTCTGAACTCTACCGAGTGGCAGCTATCAGCTATAGAAGGCAGCGCCAGTCAGAAAACTCTCAATTGGGCATGGGCAATCTGTCAGCATGGGCCATCGAAATCTTACGTCTCATGCCGTCTGGTTCACAATACGAGACGGCTCTTCTCTGGCCAATAGCTCTTATAGGCCCAGGGTTTACAGAAGAGAGACACCGCGAATACATCTTCAGTCGGTTGCAGGAGCTCGAGCGACATTGTAAGATCAGGACGTATGCTAATATTTCTGACCACTTGCTCAAGGTGTGGGAGAGCTACGATAGTGGCAGCCATTTTGAGAACTATCCAGTATATTTATTCGGATAGAACAAGATGGGTTACCGGTAGGTAAACAATGCCTTGAACCATGGTTTCTTCATGAGTATAGTTTTTAATATCACATTCCGCAAAAATAATTCTTTTCTAAAATCAGTCTTAATCCAGAATGATTTCTGTTCCTTCATATCTTTCTACTGCTTTGCCATTTATTACCCGATGAGACTTCTTCAGCTCTCATCCCCCTAGTAAAACGACAAAACTGTAGTGGATTGCATCATCCCTACAGGAACCACTCACCTGCGAGGAATTTCAATGCCAAGGTAATTATAAGCAATCACGTCCTCGTATTTTTCCATATTAGGACAAATACTGCTGGTTCCTACTTAGCTACATATTTTGCCCACTCTGCGGTGTCATGTTAGCTCGGTAGCTGCGTTTCCTCGGCGTGTCGTCGGCTTGGTCGGCCACCCATCCCGGATCTCGCCCCCCGCTATTGTATTCTAAACACGTTAGGGGAATGTTGATAGGTGCTGAGACTATCGAGATAGTGCGGTTCTTATATCTCCGCGGTGCAACTTTATGCCCACTTCAGTAGGAGAATGGCGTGCTTCCGCGCGAGGTCTGTGTGTAAGTAACCCTTGAGATTTTTGGGATTTTGGAATCTTACTCAGCGCAACTATACCTCTGAGTTTTCACGGATTCTCAATTGTTTGAATCTGTTGTGAAATACCCTTTGAACAAAATTATAGATAGTATTGTAGGGTCTTAGGTCCTAGAAACAATGCATTTCCTACCACTCCATTAACTCGCAACGAGATCCGGCATCTCGTTATTGCAACTAATCGTCACGCCATGGATTCGTCAAACATATCCCTAGACACAAGCCTGTCGACTTTAATACCATGGATGTCGCAATCGGTTAACTTTCCAAAGGAGGAAACAATACCACCTAGGATCTTCGCATTCAAAAAGCTTGCGTTTCGTCAATACAATCTGATTAAACCAGCTCTGGCAAACACAAAGACAACTGCTCTTGTTACGAACATACAATGGCTCAACCAAATGGCGTCCAGCCAGACAACAAAAACAATTTTCATCATCACGTCGAGCCGACCGACTCAGACTACGAGAAATCCCCCGCCGTTTCGAGTGTCATCAATGTCGGCTCTGACCTCCCTCTAGCTCCACCAGAAGAGCCTCGGAGCTGGTGGCAGCGAAGACAAAAACAAGATGGCGATGCCATTGCAACCCGTCGGTCCGTCTTTGATGACCCCGAAATGGCGAAACGTTACGAGCCACGTCCTGATTGGGAGAATATTCATCGATTCGATCCTTCGGCAAGATGGACTGTCAATGAGGAACGCAAGGTTATTCGTAAAATCGATCTCCGAATTATGATATTTACCTTTGTTATGTTTATGGCTCTGGAGTTGGATCGTTCCAATCTCTCGCAAGCTGTCTCTGATAATTTTCTTCCGGATCTAAAGATGGATACCAATGGTTAGTACCCGTGAACCCAAGTATTCCAGCATGCCCACTGACTCTACTAGACTATAACCTTGGTAACACCGTTTTCAAGTTAACTTTTTTGTGTGCCGAACTTCCATCTCAACTTGTCAGCAAATTCCTTGGACCTGATCGATGGATCCCAATGCAATTATGTCTTTGGAGTCTAGTGTCTGCTGTATGTCACGGCCCAGGCTATTCTCTATGAACCTTTCTAACGCAACAAACAGGGTCAGTTCTGGTTGAATGGGAGGGCCTCGTTTCTCGCTTGTCGCGCTCTCTTGGCAATGTTTCAAGGCGGCTTTATTCCAGATGCAAGTCTCCAAATGTCGGTGCCATGAACTATGCTAATATATTTCTTCTATAGACTATCCTCTATCTCAGTTACTTTTACACCTCAAGCGAACTCACCGTGCGACTGGCCTTTTTCTGGACTGCCTACAACGTTGCAGACATCATTAGTGGCTTTCTCGGTGCAGGTTTTCTCCAACTGCGAGGGTGGCACGGGTATGAGGGTTGGAGGTGGCTGTTTCTGTTCGAGGTTGGTTCTTGCATACCTGTTCATGTATGAACTGAACTAACATTTAGAAACAATCCAGGGTCTACTAACTCTTGTCGTCGGTATTCTTGCATGGTTTCTTATGCCCGCTGGACCGACTCAAACCTCAGGTATCCTCCGCGGAAAGGATGGCTGGTTCACCGAACGGTTTGTTTTCCCAGTCAATACAAGAAGCGAATCATAGCTAATAGCATTACAGAGAGGAACGCGTTATGGTCAACCGGGTCATTCGCGACGATCCTAGTAAGGGTGATATGCACAACCGTCAGCCTATCACTCCAAGACTGCTATGGGCATCGCTTCGGGACTACGATCTTTGGCCTATCTATGCCATTGGTCTAACCTTTTTGATCCCGGCCACGCCTCCCGCTCAATATTTCACCTTGACCCTGCGGAACCTCGGCTTCAATGTGCTTGTCACGAATTTACTCACCATTCCTCATACCATTTTGTCTATTGGAGGTCTGTTGCTTCTTACATATCTCTCTGAGAAATGGAACGAGCGATCTTTCCTTGCTGCAGCTGTGCAGGTCTGGAAACTCCCTTTCGTAATCTATCTTTATGTGGTTGATATGAGTACGGTCAATCGCTGGGTGTCGTTTGCGGTGCTCACTTTGTTGTTGGGCTCTCCTACTGGTGCGATCACATCTTCTTACACTCTATTCTATTCACACAGCTGACTGAATATCCTAGCCCACCCGATTCAAGTTAGTTGGAACTCACGCAATTCCAATACTGTTCGTCTCAGAACAGTCTCAGCAGCCATCTACAACATGACTGTTCAGTCTGGTGGCATCATTGCATCAAATGTCTACCGCAAGGACGATGCTCCAAGATACCGAGATGGCAATAAGAACCTTCTAGCTATCATTGCGCTCAACGTAACGCTATATATGTTGACCAGGGCGTATTACATCTGGCGAAACAAGAGTCGGGCTAAAGTCTGGGATGCGATGGATGACGACCAGAAGAAGCATTACCTCGACACAACCAAGGATGAGGGTAACAAGAGGCTGGACTTCCGGTTTGCTTATTAGTGAAGAGTTCAGTCTCTAAAAGCCTGGAACTGAGTGATACGCAATTAATCTCTATACACCGCATCACGCCCTCCGAAAAGGCTAGTAGTGACACAAATATCCCCTCGCAAATGTGTTTTGGCTATATCTAACTGTTTACTCAAATGCGACAACATTAATTGCCACCCGAAACTGATTGTTTCTGATGTGAACGTAAGCTTTGGGACGCCTGGCCAGATCATACTTGACCCTCGAGCTTCTGAGCCCTATATAAACGCAACGCCGCGGTAATTGCCCTCGACTATATTCTTCGTCTTGTAATCCGATAATCGTGTGGGTTTTGTCTGTATCCCCACAGCTTTATACCGTAAATACATGAATTGAGTATTTAATCTCAACTCGAAACGGTATTCCTTAAAGCTTACAGCATGAAGTCTAATATGAAAGCAGCGGCTGAACCCTTATGCGCCTGCTACCATCAAATGAGGTTGAACTTAGGTGGCATATCATAGAAAAAAATCCAGAAAACAGGCCCTAGCCTTGTTTCACCATTATATCTACTACCTCACAACCAAAATATGAATCCAATCACTAATGGGAGTTATGGTGTTGTGCAAAGACGTCGATAGCGATTCCTACGTGGCAAAGGGCTATTTAAAACCGCTATAAGCTGTGCACGGTCTCAGATGCCTTGGAGTCCCTCGCAACTGTCCAAACACGGTAAGCAAGCTTAACGATGGGGGGCCTCCCCCGCCAGCTGTGAACAACAACTGCTCACCAATCTAAATCAGTCCGGACTTCGCCGGTTCCAAATCAGTCACTCACTGATAATATGTTGCAAGCTGAAAGCTGATGGGACCAACAGCATTAGCTCTTTTCAACAATAAAGACATGGTATACGTGTCTAGGCCCGTCGGCGACCACCCACTCGTATTTTGCTCCAGCGCAACTGAGTAAAGAGACTAGGGTACAAGATCAGCAGAAGCTCCGCATGGTCTCGCTTAAATGCAGCGCTTACTTGTCTAGACTACTAAAATGTCCCGAAGCTGTGGCCATGAGGCCCAGCTTCAGCTATTGTCGATAGTGTGTAATGTGGGTGAAAGCAGGCATCTCCAAAAGGAAACAAAACTGCTGATGATCCCACTTTGAGCCATGGCCCTTGACGTTTGATCTTATCCGTGCATCCAGACTTTGTTGGGCCTTGCTTTCTACTGTTATGCTACTAACAGATGGCCGTGACAGATCCACACAAAGCTGTTAGGTTTCCCTTAGATCCGGATAAACCGCCACCACGCTAACCATGACGGGACACTCCTCCACAGAGCCGACAGGCATCGACAGACCACAGTATGCAGCAGGGTAGGGGAAGCAGGACCCCAGATAGCGTCCAAATAGTCTCACAAAAGAAGAAGAAAAAATAACAGAGAGGTGCATCCCGCTGGTGAGTAGAAAGGCGTTCAGTTCAGACATGACTATATAAAGAAAGACCAAAGCCTCACCACCTTGAATTCTGTGAATAGGTCCAAACAACAGGTTCCATAACACAGATCATATCATTTCCTTGGCCAACATGAAGTTCCAGAACGTCCTCGTTTTATTCACCACTGCTGCCTCGGCCACAGCACCACCGACGTGCAAGGGTTCCACTCCTTCGTACTGCAAGTACACTTCAAACCGCGACGCGAATCAATGCCGTGCACTGTTTGGTAAGGCTCAATTCACTTAGGTTATTTTACCACGCTTATTAACCATCTGACGCTTAGCCAAGAGCTATATCAACGTTGCAACATGTCAACCTCCAGCAAAAACTGTTACCTCGACTCGTACCAATTGCGTTACTAGCGTTACCACCAAGACCCTTGCGCCGCCACCCGCGACTAAGAAGGTGTTTAAGATCACTACCAAGACTGGCAAGCCGTACGTAGCTCTCATCCTTCAGACGTTTTGAAGGAAGAAGGGAATCATGATTGGATTGAGCTAATCAATTTGTGACTTTAGTACCACCCAGCCAACCGTCACCCTTACCGCAACGTCTACCAAGATTACCACAACCACTTTGACTGATAGTTCCACTATCACTTCGGTCGACACGGTTACAGACACTGAGACCGATACTATCACCAACACCAACACCATTACCATGTAGGCATATATACGTGCTTTTGCTTTCAGACTCGACTTTAACACTGTCATAGGACCTCGACCTCTACTACTACTGTTCCATTCACGCAGCGGCGCCAGTGCACTGTCAAAAAGCGAGCGGCTAAGTCCGGCAGGTCTAACGCCAAGAAGCCGTTGCCTACCTCATGCTGTAAGCCAATCTCGCACTGCTCACATAGACTCAAACTTACGATCGTGATCCAGCTTGCTTCCTTACTAGCACCAAGCCCGCAGCCACCAAGACTGCTACCGTTACCAAGAACAAGCCTGCTGTTACCCGCACGGTATACAGGATTGGCGGACCTCGACAGACCACCACGCGAACTATCACAATCATCCACTATGCTGCTGGTCCAACATTGTCTGCTCCCGAGACTACCTCTACTCTTACTACTACAATCACCCAGACCGACCGTACTCAGACCACCGTCACAGATGCCCAGACAACGACTGAGACTGAGACCGAGGTCAAGACTGAGATCACTTACCAAACCAAGACCGAGACCAAAACTGCTACAGCTACAGCTAACCCTTGCGACGATGTCAGCAGTCTTAAGATCGAGGGGGCTAGTTCACTATCAAGTACTAATGTAGCCCTGAGACTCACCAAGTTGACGAGTGGCGATGGCCCGACATCGTGCTGTGCTTCCTGCTTCGCGAATGACAATTGTTCGTTTTTCAGAATTGTTGGATCTTTCTGCGAGATTTTCTTTGTCAAGGATGACTTCCAAGACGGCTGTTCTTCTCCTCAATGCCAACATGGTTTCCCCACGCTTAACACTGGGAACTCGGACGGAAAGACTTATTACCAGGGAACGTGCGCTGGAACAATTCGGGTTCAGGTACCGCTATGACATGATACGTAATTGATATAATATGCTGAACAATTAAACCCTGTGTTTCTACTTGCTCGGGCCTAGAATAGTTTCGCTTTTACTAGACCCTTTTTATAACTCTTCAAGTTGAATGTCAGAGTTCTGAGTCTTCTTTGACTTTGAAATAAGAATTTCATATGTTTCTGAAGAATGAAAGGCCATGCTTCACAGCAGTGATGACGTAATTATAAGTGTGAATGGATGTGCCTGGGGGAAAGTATTCGAACCTGAAATCCCGAGTTGACAATATTGATGGTCCTGAAAGATCTCACCGGGATAAGCTCCCGCTTTAGCAGCACTATCTGGTTATATTCAGCTTCGGATGGTAGGCCAAACTGTTGCGAAATAGTGGATTCGGTATGTTGTTACAAACCGAGCACGGCATAATAAAAGAAAGCTAGATAGTATGAATTCTTAAAAAGAATACTTTAATACATTAGAAATATGAATTATTGTAATAAAGACCTTGATTTTAATATTAATTTTGCTTTTCTAGCTATTTTTATAAACTATCGTATTTTTACTTGAGATCTCAGATAGCTCGTGCAGAGTTTCTCCCTGGACCCACCTATCTTTCACGTTTCTCCCCTCTACCTATCACACATTTTACCACCGCTGTCTCGCGTCTCCTCAGCTAAAACATCGGAAGCCAAATACCTGACGATAAAAGCCATGGACTGGACAAAACTAGTTACTTTCCGACCTCTCTCTGAGGGGACGCTTCGTGACATTCACGCGTCGGATCAGGATATCTACCCCGCAGATCTCCCGTTTAGCCGCCTACAAGCTTGGGCGGCAACGGCACCCGGCCTATCAATTGAGTTCATCGCTGACGATGAGAGCGACCAGGCAAAACCAGTCTCCGTTGGTGTAGTTATTGCACTGCCCGTTAGGCTCAACATCTGGAACGATCTTCTTCGCGGTGTCATGAAGGAGACCAACCTGGAGGCATCCACCGACTTCGGCAGCCCAGACCTAGAGGGCAGCCGCGTCGTCGGCGTCCACATCTTCCACATCGAGCGACACGCGTCCAACATTAGACAACGTCCCGTCAAGGCCTTCGGAAAGTTCGCCGTCGATTCTGCTGTTCAAGCGGCAAAGAAGCAGGGCTTCACCGTGGTAGGCACATCAGGTGAGTCGCTCTGGGAGTAGTGATGATCCTTACTTACACTGTTCCAGCGCTCACAGCGACTGATGATGGGGAGCGGACGTTCAGGCGTCTTGAATTCATTCCGACGGGATACGAAGAAGTCTGGACGGCTGGAGAGGCCCCTCGAAGTGGCTCACGAGATGAAGACATGGCTGATGGCTCAGTTGTCAGTCGCGCAATTATGATGAGGCGGGATGAGAAAGCTTGATGCAAAGTGATGCCTTGGGTAGTGTAGTTGATATTTTGCTCGTCTCTGGGCTGGGAGCTCATGGAAGACAACATCCAGGGGTACTCCTACTTCACCTCGATTATGAGCTCGGATGAAGACGGGCTTAACTCCATCTACAGCGGGAGCATAGAGTATTATGCTTAAATTGTAGAAATACTGCGTTCTTTATTATAGTTAAAGC